>JAMKQA010047531.1:0-14049 GCA_024699735.1 Posidonia australis | reverse complement strand
TTTGGTTTTCCTTGTCTTCCATAATAGATTAGGTGGCGACTCCATTTGTTTTGTGTTTTTCGACGTGATTTTGCCGACCGATTTCGCATTCATTTGCGGAATCTCCTCGCCGGCATGGTTACAATCACTCTTCTCCTAGTGTGGCTTTTGAGTCTAGCAATATCACTCTTTCCTCGGTGTGGCATCTGAGTCTGCCGAAATCACTCTTTCCTTGATGTGGCTTTTGAGTCCATCGATATCACTCATTTCATGGAGTGGCTTTTGAGTCCGCCAATATCACTCTTTTCTCAGTGTGGCTTCTGACTCCATAGATATCACTCTTCTCTTTGTGTGGCTTCTAAGTCCACCGATTTCACTTCTTTTTACGTGTGGCTTTTGAGTTTGTCGATATCACTCTTTTCTTGATGTGGCTTCTAAGTCCACCGATATCATTCTTTCCACAATATGGCTTTTGAGTCTGTGCATGTCACTCCTTCCTTAGTGTGGTTTCTAAGTCCACCGATATCATTCTTTCCTCGGTGTAGCTTTTGTGTCTATCGATATCTCTCTTTCCTCTATATGGCTTCTGAGTTTGTCGATATCACTCTTTCCTCTATTGGGCTTATGAGTCTGCTTATATAACTCTTTCCTTGATGTGGCTTCTAAGTTCGCTGATATCACTCTTTCCTTGGTGTAGCTTCTAAGTCCAATGATATCACGCTTCTCTCGATGTGGCTTTTGAGTCCACCGATATCACTTATCTCTCGGTATGGCTTCGGAGTCCGCCTATATAACTTTTTTCTTGGTGTGGTTTCGGAGTCCAGCACTATAACTCTTTCCACGACATGGCATTTTGAGTCCTCTAATATCACTCTTTCCTCAACGTGGCTTCTGATCTGTCGATATCACTCTTTTCTCAATGCGGCTCTTGAGTCTTTTGTTATCACTCTTTTGTCGGTGTGGCTACTAATTCCACCAATAACATTGTTTCCTTGGTGTGGCTTCTACGTCTGCGATATCACCCTTCTCTCGCAGTGGCTTTTGAGTCACTCGATATCACTCTTTTCTCGATGTGGCTTCTGAGTCCATCAATATCACACTTTCCACATCATGCCCACTGAGTCCACCGATATCACTCTTTTCATGGTGTGGCTTCTGAGTCCGTCGATATCACTTTTTTCTCGATGTGGCTTTTGTGTCTGTCGATATCACTCTTTTCTTAATGTGGCATTGGAGTCCACTGATATCATTCTTTCTGCAGCATCGTTTCTTAGTCCATCGATATCATTCTTTCCTCGACATGGCTTATGAGTCTACCGATATCACTTTTTCCTCAATATGGCTTCAAAGTCCGTCAATATCACTCTTTTCTTAATGTGGCTTCTGAGTCTATTGATATCAGTCTTTTCTCGATGTGGCTTCTGAGTCTATTGTTATCTTTCTTTCCTCTGTGTGACTTATGAGTCCATCGATATCACTCTTTCTTCGATGTGGCTTATGAGTCTACCGATATCACTCTTTCCTTTGTGTGGCTTCTGGGTTTGTTGATATCTCTCTTTCGTCAATGTGGCTTCTAAGTCCACCGTAATCACTTTTTACTCAGTGTGACTTCTAAGTCCATCGATATCCCACTTTCCTTGGCATGCCTTCAGAGTTCGCCGATATCACTCTTTCCTCTATTTGGCCTCTGAGTCCGGTCGATATTACTCTTTCCTTAGCGTGGCCTCAAAGTCCACCGATATCACTCTTTTCATGGTGAGGCTTCTGAGTCCATCGATATCACTCTTTCCTTGGTTTGTTTTGTCGATGTGTTTCCTCAATGTGGCTTCTGAGTCCGTCGCTATCACTCTTTCATCTGGGTAGCATTAGAGTACGTCAATGTCACTCTTTTCTCGAAGTGGCTTTTGACTCCACTGAAATCACTCTTCTCTCAGTGTGGCTTCTGAGCCCACCGATATCACTCTTCTCTCGGTGTGGCTTCAGAGTCCGCCGATATCACTCTTTTCTCGATGTGGCTTTTGAGTCCATCGATATCATTCTTTCCTCGACATGGCTTCTGAGTCCTCTGATATCATTCTTTCCTTAACATGGCTTCTAAGTCCAACGATATCACTCCATTCTCGGTGTGGCTTTTGTATTTGTCGAAATAACTCTTTTCTTAGTGTGCCTTTTGAGTCCACTGATATCACTCTTTCCTCGATGTGACTTCTAAGTCCACGATATCACTCTTCTTTTGGCGTGGCTTCTGAGTCTAGCAATATCACTCTTTCCTTAGTGTGGCATCTCAGTCTGCTAAAATCACTCTTTCCTTGATGCTACTTTTGAGTCCACTGATGTCACACTTTTCATGTTGTGGCTTCTGAGTCCACCGATGTCATTCTTCTCTCAGTGTGGCATCTAAGTCCACTGATATCACTCTTTCTTAGGTGTGGCTTCTAGGTTTGCCGATATCACTCTCTTCTCATTGTGGCTTTTGAGTTTGTAGATATAACTCTTTACTCAGTGTAGCTTCTGTGTCTGTCGATATCTCTCTTCCTCTATGTGGCTTCTAGTCCACTGATATCACTCATTCATCATTGTGGCTTCTAAGTCTACTGATATCACTCTTTCCTTGATGTGGCTTTTGAGTCCACTGATATCTCTCTTTCCTTGGTGTGGCTTCTAAGTCCAACGATATCACTCTTTTCTTGGTGTGAATTCTGAGTCCACCAATATCTCTCTTTCCTCATTTGGCTTCTAAGTTCGTTAATATCACTCTTTCCTAGGTGTGGTTTTTGAGTTCGCCGATATCACTCTTTCATTAGTGTGGCTTCTGAGTCCATTGATATCACTCTTATCTCAGTGTGGCATCTGAATCCATCGATATCACTATTTCCTCGGTGTGGCGTTTGAGTCCACTGATATCACTCTTTCCTTGGTGTGGCTTCTGAGTCCGCTGATGTCACTCTTTCCTTGGGGTGGCTTTTGAATCGACCGGTATCACTCATTTTTTTATGTAGCTTCTGAGTCCACTGATATCACTCTTCACATGGTGTGGCTTCTAAGTCCATCGATATCATTCTTCTCTCAGTGTGGCTTCAAAGTCCATTGATATCACTCTTTTCCTGGTGTGGCTACTAAGTCCACTGATATCATTCGGCATGGCTTTTGAGTCCTCCAAAATCACTCTTTTGTTGACGTGGCTTGAGAGTCTATAGATATCACTCTTTTCTCAGTGTGGCTATTGAGTCCGTCGGTATTGCTCTTTTCTCGGTGAGACTTCTAAGTCGACCAATATCACTCTTTCCTCGGTGTGGCTTCAAAGTCCGCGATATCACTCTTCCCTCGGCGTGGCTTCTGAGTTAGCTAATATCACTCTTTCCTTGGTGTGGCTTCTAAGTCTACCGAAATCACTCTTTCCTTAGTGTGGCTTCTAAGTCCACCGATATCACTGTTTTCATGGTGTGTCTACTAAGTCTGATGATATCACTCTATTTTTGATGTAGCTTCTAAGTCCACCAATATCACTCTTTTCTCGATGTGGCTTCTGAGTCCACCAATATCACTCTTTTCTAAGTGTGGCTTTTGAGTCTGGCGATATCAATCTTTTCTCGATGTGTCTTCCGACTCCGTTGATATCACTCTTTTCACAGTGTAGCTTCTAAGTCCATCGATATCACTCTTCTCTCGATGTGGCTTCTATGTAAACCAATATCACTCATTTCTTGATGTGGCTTCTAAGTCTGCCATATCAAACTTTTCTCGATATGGCTTCTGAGTCTACTGATATCACTCTTTTTTTGGTGTGTCTTTTGTGTTCGTCGATATCACTCTTTTCATTGTGTGGCTTTTGAGTCCATTGATATCACTCTTTTGTCAGTGTGGCTTTTGAGTCCACCAATATCACTCAGTTCTCAGTGTGGCTTCTGAGTCTGTCGATATCACTCTTCTCTTGGTGTGGCTTTTGTGTCCATCGATATCATTCTTTTCTTGGTGTGGCTTTTGACTCCATCGATATTACTCTATTCTTGGTGTGGTTTGAGAGTCCATTGATATCACTCTTTCCTTGATATGGCTTCTGAGTCCGTTGATTTCACTCTTTCCTCGGTGTGGCTTTTGAGTCCGTCAATATCACTCTTTTCTCGATGTGGCTTCTGAGTCCACTGATGTCATTCTTCTGGTGGTGTGTCTTCTGACTCCACTGATATCACTCTTCTCTCGATGTGGCTTGAGAGTCCACCGATATCACTCTTTTCTCGGTGTGGCTTCTGAGTCCGTCAATGTCACTCTTTCCTCAGCATGGCTTCTGAGTCCATCAATATCACTCTTTTCTCGATGTGGCTTCTGAGTCCACTAATGTCATTCTTCTCTTGGTGTGGCTTCTAACTCCACTGATATCACTCTTCTCTTGATGTCTTGAGAGTTTGCCGATATCACTCTTTTCTTGGTGTGGCTTCTGAGTCCACCTATATAATTCTTTCCGCGACATGGCTTCTAAGTCCTTTGATATCACTCTTTCCTCAACGTGGCTTTCGAGTATACCGATATCACACTTTTCTCGGTGTGGCTTTTGAGTCCGTCGATATCACTCTTTAGTCGGTGTGGCTTCTGAGTCCATCGATATCACTCTTTCCTCAGTGTGGCCTCCAAGTCCACATTATAACTCTTTGCTTGGCGAAGTTTTTGAGTCCACTGATATCACTCTTTCCTCGGTATCGCTTATGAGTCCACTGATATTATTCTTTCCTTGATATAGCTTTTGAGTCCAATGATATCACTCTTTTCAAGGTGTGGCTTCTGAGTTCATCGATATCACTTTTTTCTCGGTGTGGCACTGAGTCCACTGATATCACTCTTCTTTCAGTGTGGCTTCTGAGTCCACCGACATCACTCTTTTTTCGACGAGGCTTCTGCGTCCATCGATATCATTCTTTCCTTAGTGTGGCTTCTTAGTCCATCGATATAATTCTTTCCTCAACGTGGCTTCTAAGTCTACCAATATCACTCTTTCCACAATGTGGCTTCTAAGTCTACTGATATCACTCTTTTCTTAATGTGACTCAGAAGCCATGCTGAGGAATGAGTGATTTTGTCAGACTCAGAAGCCACACCAAGGAAAGAGTGATATTGGCTGACTCAAAAGCCATGTAGAAAGAAGAGTGATACCACGGACTTTGAAGGCACACCAAGGAAAGAGTGATATCGGTCGACTCAAAAGTCTCACCGAGAATAGAGCGATACCGACGGACTCAGTAGCCATACTGAGAAAACAGTGATATTAGTAGACTCTGAAGCCACGTTGATGAAAGAGTGATTTTGGAGGACTCAAAAGCCATGCTGAGGAAAGAATGATATCAGTGGACTCAGAAGCCACATTGGGAAAAGAGTGACATTGATGGACTTTGAACCCACACTAAGAGAAGAATGATATGATGGACTTAGAAGCCACATCGTGTGAAGAGTGATATCAGTGGATTTAGAAGCCACATAGAAAAATGAGTGATATCAGTGGATTCAGAAGCCACCCCAATGACCATCAGACTCACCAATACATGCATACGTCAACTTAAGGCATTGGAGACCACGTTGGCCTTCCCAAGGTGGTTGGACATGCTGAAATCATAGTCCTTTAGATACTCCACCTATCGGTGCTATCTCAGGTTGAGGATCCTCTACGTGAAGATGTACTTCAAGCTCAGATGATCATGAAGACCTTAAACTGCTCCCTATACAGATAGTTTTGCCAAAGTTTGACAGCAAACACTACGACAGCCATCTTCGAATCATGGGTTGAGTAGTTCTTCTCATGATCATTTAGCTGGCACGAAGCATATGTGTAACCATGCCGGCGACAGCCTCAGGGTTGGCGTGAAAGGCCAAATGCACGAGGATCGGCAAAGTCACGGCAGAAATAAAAATAAAGTGCAGGAGTCGCCACCTAGTCTATTAAAAATAGGAGACGAGGAAAACCATTTAAAAATACTCAAATCATGCAAAATTTGCCAAATGGAAAAGTAGGTCATAAACCAGAAAATTAGGCAAGTACGCACTAGGAAGGTATGAGGCACCCTCGTGCGCCCAAAAAAGTCGGTCTTTTAATGGATTTCTCATTTACTTATATGAAATGTCGGCTTTTCAGCCTTCTCTGTACGCCCGAGGGCGATATGCAATGCCATGCTAAGTGAGTAGTGTCTTATGCTAAATAGGGGTGCATGGGATGTAGGGTGTGCCCTAATGCTCAGAAGGATCACTCGTATAGCAGGTCAAGCATTGGTGCAAGGATATTGCATAAATAAGATCAAAGATCTAAGAACTTCGAGTGATTTTCATCCTTGCTTTACTATATGAAAAATATGGTAAACCATGCATGGAAAGGGCTAAAAATAGAATAGGGTCATCCTGGTACATCCAGGAAGACAACCAGAGAAAACCAAAAGCAAATCGAAACGAGAAATATGCTAAATGCCAATGCCAAAAGATGTTGTGTGTAATAGAAAACAGGCAGGGGCGCCTGTATGGTGCGCCACCTAGGTGCTCTAGTGGGGCCAGGAAGATGTGCCAAGGAAAACACCAGAAAGCCATGTAGTGCAATGTCATGTAATATAATGGGTTCTAGAATGTTATGCAATGCAAAGTCCTTGTAAACTCAAGAAATGCAATTTAAATATCTAGGAAAATCCAAACATGAAAAGATAACATGAATCTTGTGCTCAAGGGCTACAAGCCTCACACAAGATCACACCCGTTTCATGTCAAATAAAAGCAACAAGAATCAACCATGCTGTATGGATCATAGGTTGATGCACAAGAATCTCCATATAGGTGTCCATGGGGTAATCAACCTACTAGATTTCAGCAATGAGCTAAATATGCAAAGTGCAAAAGTCATGAAAACAGTGCCATCTTGGGTTGAAATCATGCATGCAAAGACATGTAATATCAGAGAATCAACACCAGCAAAATCAGAGTCAAAATCATCTGAGAAACCATGCAGAGTGGGGTGCAAACAGGGTGATATACTCTCTGACCAGACTGGTGCACCAGAATGGTGCTCTGGTTAGGTGCACCACTCTGGAGCGCCAGAATGGTGTTCCCCAGAAAACCTGAATCAGACAGCAGTCTGACTCAGAATCTGGTCCAGATTTCAGAGATCAGTGATTTTTCTTTAAACAGATCAGCTATGCAGATGATAAAAACTGAAACATGATGAGACACAATCGAATGAAAGTCTTTTATCATTTAGTTTCAAATCATGCTAAATCATGGGTTAATGGTTGTATACTTGCATGGGATTCTAAAGGATAGGAAGTGAGTGAATGAACTTAACAACCATATGCAAATGATGAATACACAAAGATTATAATTGCTGCTTATTCTCTAGCATGTATATTCATGAATCATGGTTCCTTGTGTAAAGAAACAGAGAAGAAAGACAAATTTACATAAATGTTAGAATGCAGATTCTCGCATACAGATTTACACATAAGGTATTCTACACATGGAGCAATCATCTCATCATAAAGTTCTCATGTAAACAGCAAGAAAACAAATTATCTATGGAGTTCATGGCATGTTTTATTCAGTGCAAGAACTATGACTAAAAGAAAGGAGAGGAACTTACCTTGTCCAAGGTGTTCCTTCTTAGAAAACCCAAGATAATACTTCCTTGTTGCTTTGGAGGGGCTAGAGATGCTCTGGAATGCAAGGGTATGCTCAAGAAAACGAGAGGGAGTTGCTGGAATGAGTAGATAGCTTGCTCAAGATTCTCCAAATGACTGCCCATGGGGGTCCTTATATAGGATTTTACAAGGGTAACTCCCATGGAATGCAGGCAGCCTCGTAAACGAAGAGCCTGGCTTAGATTCCATGGCATATTCGTTGGTGAAGGTTACAGACATGGGAGGTGGAAAGGCAGCAGCCAACAGCCTGAAAAGTGGCTGTGCGCCAGCTTGGTGCACCAGCTAGGTGCGCCACTTATGTGCTCTTGCTTGGTGCTCCAGCTAGGTGCTTAACATTGGTGCTCTAACTTTGTGCTCTCCCTTACCTGTTTGAATTTCTAATTGGGCTGTGGGCCTGCTATTGGTTTGTGGTTGGTTTAGCTGATGGGATTCAAAAGTGGTTGAGTTTGCCACATCCAAAGCAACATCTTGGAAGTTTATCTATGAGCCATCTCAAAATTAGGGTGTCTACAATATGCGATGACGTTGCCATGCTACATCAAAACACACCCCAACCCAAGACCATTGGCGTCACTATACATAGTGAAGCCATCGCTTCTTGAAGGCAAAGTTAACATAGGTGAAGAAACCAAACGAGACTTCAGCTCTTGGAAACTTGTCTCACAATTCTTGTCCCAATAGAATAGAACTCCCTTCCTAGTTAACTTTGTCAGAGGTGTGGCTATGGAGGAGAAATCTCCAATAAACCTCCTATAATAGCCTACCATACCTAAAAAACTCCTGATCTTTGCCATAGTCCTGAGTCACTCCCAACTTTTCACTGCCTCGACCCTGGCTGAATCCACTCTGATGCCTTCTCTAGAAATCAAATGGACAAGGAACATAACTTCACTCAGCTAGAACTCACACTTGGAGAATTTGACGTACAACTGATGTTGCCTCAGAGTATCCAAAATCGCCCTTAGGTGCAAAGCGTGAGTCTCCACATCAGGGTAGTAGACCAACACATCATCAACAAAAACTACAATGAACTAGTCCAGAAAAGGGCTGCAAATCCTGTTCATCAGATCCATAAATGTAGTTGGTGCATTGGTCAAGTGGACCGTAAACTTGTAATGCCTGTAATACATCCGGAAAGTAGTCTTATGAATGTTTGAGTCTTGTATCCTCAACTGATGATATCCTGACCTTAGATCAATCTTTGAGAACATGGATGCAGACTGCAACTGGTCGAACAGGTCATTAATGTAAGGCAAGGGATACTTGTTCTTCATCGTGATCTGGTTCAACATCCGACGATCTATACATAACCAGAGCGAATCATGCTTCTTACAAATGAACAAGACATGCGCTCCCCACGAAGACACGCTCGGCCTGATAAACCCCTTGTCCAGCAACACCTGCAATTGAGTCATGTGCTCTTGCAACTCTGCTGGTGCCATGCGATAGCGAAGCTTCGACATAGCACCAAAACCCGAGATTAGATCGATCCATAACTCTACTTCCCTGTAAGGTGGCATACCAGGCAAATCGTTAAGGAAAACGTCGGGATATTCACACACTACACAGATGTTGTGAACACCTAACTCAGGAGAAATGGAGGTAACTATACTAGCTACATACCCTACGTAACCCTTGGCCAAGGACTTATAAGCCTTCATAGCTGAAATGACAAGTTTAAGCTTACCCTGACACCCACCTTGCACAAAGAAAGACCCATCCGCAAGAGACCCAAAATAAACTCTCCTCTAAGTATAGTCAATCAAAGCAGACCGCTATGCCAATCAATCCATGCTGAGTATCACATCGTACTCCTACATGTCCATCATGATCAGGCTAGCATCAAACTCTCTACCGCTCAGCTACAAGTCGACAAACCATAGATACTTCTATGCCAAACTATGCTCCCCCAATAGCGTTACCACATTGAGATGAAAGGCCAGTCTAGCCTGTCTCTCTCCCAACTTTACCATAAAATACTCAGAGACAAAGGAGAAAGAACTCCCTAAGTCAAACAACTCTTTGGCCATTAGATCTACCACAATAAAAGAACTTGATGGCCAAGCAAAACAATAACACCACATCCATACAATCAAGTAGTTGTCCATATTACAAAAGATATTACAACAATCACAGAGGATCACAATACCAACTAGTCATCCTTATCCTCAACTACATCTCCCAACGTCCCAATGCCCGAACCTGCAATGGTGAACACCCGTTCCTTGGTCGGCTGTTCTGGCACAGTTTCGGCCTTCTTCGGTGGTTCTAGATTGAGTCTCTGAACATGTCCTGCCTTTCTGTAGTTGTAGCAAACTACTAAGGTGGAAGTCCGCCTAGGTTGGCGACAATGTGCAGCAATGTGGTCCACCTAACCACAGCTGAAACACAGTTTCCCACCCAGAGCACTAGACCTTGTTTGCTCTGCTACTCCTAACAAAGCTCCACCGGCTTGCAAAGGAAACACTGGACCTCCCCTTTTGCTTCTTCTCATGACTACCTGAACTACTTGGACTTGGAGGACAAGATAAAGAGAATCAGGAAGTAAAAGAAGGCTTACCCTTCCCTTTAGGACGACTCTCTAGATACTTCTAATGCTCTGCCTCGAAGCAATAAGCCATCACAACCATGTCCTCCATAGTCTAACACCGACAACCCATCTTGTAGCCTTGGGTTTAAGCCGTCCAGAAACCTTTGCACCCACTCCTCCTCAGACTTATAGGTGGGAGCGAAATGTTCTAGCAAGGTGAACTCAATCTCATACTCGAGCATTAACATCGTGCCATGCTCTAGACTTTGGAAGTCTTGGCGAAGCTGCACTTTCAAATGAGCAGAGAAATACTTATCATAAAAGGCCACCATGAAATCTTTCCACTAGATGCTAACAATTACTGAGTCTAGGAACATCAGCTGCCTCATAGAATTCCACCACTTATCTGGCTCACCATCAAGTAGATAAGTGGCCAACTACACCTAATGCTCCTCTGGACATGGCATGCTCTCTAGCAACTTCACCACCTTCTCCAGCCAAGCCTCACTCCCTCGGCATCGACCTTGCCCTTGAGCGACGACGGACAAAGTTTCATGAATTGGCTCAGCCATGGGTCACCTGATAGCTCACTAGCACTACTCTTGCTGAAGGCATGGGAGATCCCGTGTGTCAAGCTTCGCAATTCGGCACAAACCACCTTTCATCCGCCTACATCCTCTTGAGGCTCAGTTTCCTTGATAGGGGTCGTACCCTTATGATCACGAGAGGGCATCTTGCAAGGAGAGAGGCAAAACACCTGCACCACAAATAAAACTGCAACCAGAAAACCATGAAGGAAACTAGGTGTAGATACTACCATGCATGCAAAGCCTATGGAGTCTCTAGACCGAACACCCTAGGCTAGTGCACCCTAGTGAACCTAGTGCTCCGATACCAAAACCTGTAATGCCCCCAATTCCCATAATAATTTAGAACAAATTAAATTACAGGAAATTAAAATCTAAATAGTAATATCTACTACCAAGAACCTCTGTGTGTGGCTATGAGACTTCGGACTATGTGCCTATTGCTAAAACCTGTCTACATAGCTGCACCTACAACCCAAAACCACAAAGAACAAGCGTGAGTGACAGAAGCCACCTAGCACGTACCCAACGAAAAATAGTGGAAAATAAATATATATTAATTTTTCCTTAAAAATCATTTCACAAATCATTTTCTCCAAAACCACCAAGACCGACAAAGTATGCCCAATAGGTCGAAAACCACGGCAAACACCACCCACACCAACTAAAACAACAAACTGGGCTCTACCAGCCCAAAATCACAAACAAGGCCCATAGTTGTCAAAACCACACACAATGAGTCGAGAAGCCTGACACCAGGCAACCAACTCTGGCCATTAGTAGCCACCAAGGTGCACTACACTGCCACGGTAATGCCACGCTTTGTAGGAGTGGTCACCATCCCATAATTCTCCCACCTAGAGAACCCTCACAAGGCCAACTCTTTCAGGGAAGGTAGTTCTTTCTCTCAGGATGCTATCAGCTATAGGGCACATGTCCCACCTGTACTGGCTACCACAAGATACGCCTCCTCACGGTGTCCCCCACATGGTATTCAGGAGAGAGTGTCATACCTCCACACCCGACAATACCCGAGCCTCAATGCTCAAAGTGATTGTAGGAGTATCATACCTCCTTATCATACCACAAGACACCTCAACCTGCAAACCTCAACCTTGGCCCTACGAACGATAGTCGGGGAGTATCTTACCTCGAAGACACGACAAACACTTGCCTCGGTCTCTTGACCCCTGACCTCAACCAGGGACGCACCCGACCACCCAAGAATGTCGTCACATTCCCTGGTCTTGATGACACAGCCCCATGGAGTGTCGGCCCACACACAAAAAGCTAAGAAAATCATTTTCCAAAATGGGCCTACTCTTCTCTTTGAAAAACATTTTCGAACCATTTTAAATCTTTGGAAACTCATTCAAAAACCTCGACAAAATGGTACATCAGGTGTCCCACAAGACCACCACTAATGGCCCACGATCCTATCTCAAATGGGCAAAACAAACCAATCCAGAAAACCCACAGAAATCACATTTTATAAAATAACTAGGCATTAATTCGACATACCAAAATAGGCTCTGTGACCATGCCGGTGGAACCCTGCACGGCTCTTTCCTACCGGGTGAGCAGAAGCACTCGAGGAGAACCAATATGGTCATGGCGAAGATGGTGAATCTGGACAAGAAGACTAGACTCAGAGACACTAAGGGAAGATAAGAAAGGATAAGGAAAGGAGTCGCCACTTAGTCTTTTAATGGAAAGACGAGGAAAACCAAACACACAAGAAAACCAAGAAGCAAACGGGATGCAAAAAACATGTGTGCTCCGTGCCTAATGGATATAATGCACAAAATGAATGCGGGCCAGAGAAAAAGTAAGGATTCTGGTTACGCATAGGGAAGGGGTTAGGCACCCCCATGCGCCCGAGAAAACTCAGTCTTTCTAGGTTTCCTACTTATCAATGGTCTATTAAACGTGTGCTTGCTTATTCTAAATGCGCATGTTAATGATGACTGAAAACATGCCAAATCAAAGAGAAGAAATGAAATAAGGGAAAAAAGTTAATCCGAGGGACAAATGTAGGCAATGAGAATGCCACTTTACTGTACGCTCTTAGGCGATGAGGAAAATTGTGAAAATCGAGAAATTCTCGGAAAGCGTCTTGCAAATTAGCAAAAATTTGGAGAAATTCGAGAAAATCAAATTGGGGAAAATAATCCTCGCTTCAGGACAATGTCGGCTTTATTAAGCCTTTTACTTTACACTGTCGGGCGATGGAAAGCCAAAACAAATCTTAAGGTGAAAACTGGGAGGAATTCGGGAAGCAGTGAGAAAACCAAGCTCGAAAAGAGTTGGAAAAGCACGCGCAAAGTAAAAAAAGAAAAGGCAAGAAAATTGCATGAAAAAGTGCATCAAAATGTGCAAAATGCATGTGTGAGTGTAAAAATATGAATTTCAGGGGCCTTTATGCAAAAAAAAACCAAATTCTGAATAGAAATTGAAATCTTGAAGCCCATATCATCAAAAATACATAGGAAAACACATTCTATGCAATTATGGAGA
This sequence comes from Posidonia australis, assembly GCA_024699735.1. Lineage (NCBI taxonomy): Eukaryota > Viridiplantae > Streptophyta > Magnoliopsida > Alismatales > Posidoniaceae > Posidonia > Posidonia australis. The sequence continues at coordinate 778 of JAMKQA010047531.1, read as the reverse complement.
AATCTGGGGTCAAATGTGCAAATAGGTGCATTTCTAGCCAAATTGATGTTTCCTAGGGGTTAAAATGCAATTCTACCACTAAAACATGCATTTAATGCAATTCAGTGGAAATTCAGGGTAAAAATGCAAGAAAAAGGAATCAGGAAAGTTTCAAAAAGTTTTAGGGGCAAAACAGTAAATTTACCCTAGAAAACAGGCATTCAGTGTGAAATTTGAAAAGTTCAGGGGCTAAAATGCAATTTACCTAGAGAATTAATGCACTCAGAAGAGTTTCAGTAAATTTCAGGGCTTAAGATGCAATTTAATTAGAGAAATATGCATTCAGAGAAATTCTAGAAGAATTCAAGGGTTAAAATGCAATTTAACCAGAAAAATATGCATCCTGAAGAGTTTCAGTAGAGTCCAGGGGTTTTAATGCAATTTAACCAGCAAAATATGCATTCAGAAACGTTTTAGCAAAGTTCAGGGTCCTTTATGCAAAAATATTGGATTAAAATGCATGAAAAGAATCTCTAGGGGTTTTTGTTAAACTTTTAAATCTAGAAAACACTATTTTGAATACTCAGGGGGCATAATGCAAAATTTTCAGTTAAAACTTTATTCAAACGATTTATGAGAAATGATTAAGGACCTAAATGTAAGAAAAAGGACCTATTTGTATTAACAAAAAGAACCCAAATGTAACAGTCAAAAAGTTACAGAATTTTATTAAAATAAAAATGTTTTTAAATTTTTTAAAAGAAAAGGATAGCGACGGTCGTGGGCGCCGGAGCTCCGT
>JAMKQA010047530.1:0-12793 GCA_024699735.1 Posidonia australis | reverse complement strand
CCTCCATGTCATTACATGAGGCAAAACACCCATCACAAACATCCATCATGCCAAATCAACCATTTAGCATCAATAAAAACCACACAGCATATAAGCACAACAGGGCAAAATCGGCATTCCGTTTCCAAAACGGTATGCCGTTTTTCCCTGATTCGGCATACCGAAGAAATTCGGTATACCGAAATCTCCTGATTCGGTATACCGAATTTCTTCGATATACCGAATCTCTGTCAGATTTATCAGACAGGGGAGAAAACGGTCGACCGAAAACCACCGGTCATCCGAAGCCAGAATGCGGATTCAACCGCTGGGAGCAAAACGGTATGTCGAGCCAAAACGGCATACCGTTTTCTGCTGTTGTAGAAAACGCTCCAAACCACTGTCCTCCATTTCTTCCCCAAGTGGAAGCAAGGATCGGACCCCTCAACAAAAATTCATAAAATCTCATAAAAACATGGGGTGTAGACCCTCAAGTCTACTCCAAAACCCCCTAAACCAATCACAAATCCATTAAGCATGCTGCTCTAACGAAAATCATCAAGACATAGAGCTCAAAAACAAATACTGTAGCATGCTTCTAATTCAACCACAAAAATCACACAAAAAGCCCATAAATCAGCATGATAGCATCATAAACATGCTAAACAACACATTCTTAATCACATACTAATTTTCTACAATTTTTCATGCATTTATCACTATTTCATGCATTAACCCTATAGTTAATCCCAAACGGACAAAAGGAGGAGGAGGAGGTCGTGTACCTGTCCCAAACCCCTTACCACACTCCGGTAAGCCTCCTCAGGCTCCGGCGAGGCTCTCCTGCCTGCGGATCACACGGACAGCCACCCCTCCCCTTCCCTGGTTGCGCGCGCTCTCACTTCCTCTTCCCTTTTCTTCTCGCGTCACGGCTCATCCCCGGCCAATCACCTCCACCCTTCTTATCCCTACCTCCTCCTGCGTCCCTCCAGCCGCCCATCGTGTCGGAGATGACACGGAGGCACGGGCCGTTGGGTGGTGGTGGCACGGGCTGGTGGAAGGTAATGGGGGAGAAGACGGGTGCGTGAGCTCGTGAGTGGGAGAAGAAAGAAATAGAAAGAAAAGGAAAGAACGGGCACTCAAACCGAGGCGACTGTGCATCCTTAAACCGGACTCCACAAGGGTCCCAAAACACAGGCAGATACACAGAAAGCCAACCACAACCACACACAGCCAAGAAACAACAGATTATCCATTAATAAACCATTAAACACAAAATTACAAATAATACATGGTTTATTATAAAAATGGATAATCAGGCCCTGATGTTACAATATCGCCTGCATGAGCAATCTTTTCCTTATTATATCCTTGGTATGATCATGGTTACAACATGTTTTATTGGGTTTACTCGTTCCATGTTTGAATCTTTTGCATTTTGCATGTGTTCTTGCCATGAATCCATTTAGTCATCTTGTTCTAATGATAATAAGATAGCTTTGATCAGATGCATCCCATTATACTCTTAACACTCGCATGAACCAACCTGCATTAGCATAAACCACCCATCTTTATTCTGGGTCAGGTTCTGGATCAGATTGCAGTCTGACCCAGATTTTCTAGGGAGCACCTATATGACGCACCAGAGTGGCACACCTCTCCAGCGCACCACTCTGGCGCCCCATACAGGAGCACCAGATTGGTCAGAGTAAAACATTCACTTTTGCATATCTGTTTGCATGGTTTTCGGATGACTTTGAGCTTGATTCTTTTACTGCTGGTTCTTTGATATTCCATGGTTTTGCATGCATATTTTCGGTTTTAAACAAGATTGCTTCCTAGTTGTTTTATCTCTTTGGATAATCAGTCGCTGATCAGAATCTGGTAGGCTGGTTGCATTTTACTCCAACATGGAGAACCATATGCATCAGCCAATGATCCAGCGGCATGGCTGAATCCTGCACCTTTCATTTTAGCACAAATAGATGGGGTCTTGTGTGAGGCTACCAGCCTTTGAGCACAAGGTCCACAGGTCATTGCATTTGCATTTCTTTCATTTTAAAGGCATGTTTTCCAAGTTTTGCGAAGGATTTTACATTGCATACTTTCTGGAATGCATTCTCGTGTGATGTGGCACTGCATGGATTTATGTTTTCCCTCAGCACATCTTTCTGGCCCACATAGAAGCACCTAGGTGGCGCACCAGACTGGAGCACCAGTCTGGCGCATCTAACAGGCGCAGCAGCCTGTTTTCAATAGCACGCAATAGGTTTTGCATAGCTTTCTAGCATGATTTTTGCTTCTGGATTTTTCCTGGTTTTCTTCTTTAACATATCGGGAAGGCACAACTCTGTTTTCAACCATTTCCATGCATGTTAGATTGCATTTGGCATGTAGCAAAGCAAGGATGAAAAAACGCTCAAAATACTAGATCCTTGATCTTAATTATGCAATATCTTTGCATTGACACTTGACCCGATATATGAGCGATATCTCTGAGCACCAGGACACACCCTTGCACATCATGTACCCTTATTTAGCATAAGACACCAAGCATGGCATGGCATATCGCCCTCGGGCGTACAGCAAAGGCTGAAAAGCCGACATTTCATAAGCAAATGAGAAACCTATAGAAGACCGATTTATCGGGCGCGCGAGGGTGCCTCATACCTTCCTCGTGTGTAACAGGGATCCTTACCCATTTCTGGTTTATGACCTGCTTTTCTATTGCATGATTTGCATGTTTTATATGGTTTTCCTCATCTTCCATTTTAATAGACTAGGTGGCAACTCCTGCATTTTCATTTTCTTGCCGTGACTTTGTCGTCCCTCGTGTATTTGGCCTTTCGCGTCAAAATCATCTCGAGGTTGTCGCCGGCATGGTTACACATGTTTTCTTTAATTTCTTGCCAGCTGCATAAACAAATCCGGGTTAAAAGAAATCGCCTCTCTGAATCTGAACCAAAATTCTGAATCAGGCTGCAGTCTGATTCAGATTTTCTGGGGAGCACCATTCTGGAGCACCTATATGGTGCACCAGAGCGGCGCACTACATCAGAGCACCACTCTGGCGCACCATTCTGGTACACCAGACTGGTCAGAGAGCAAATCACCCTCATTTGCATCCTCATCTGCATGTGTTCCCAAATGATGTTGAGTCTGATTCTTTTGGCAATGATTCTCTGATATTTTATGATTTCACACGCATGTTTTCAGCCTCAAATGATGTTGTTTTTATCAGTTGTTTTACTCTTTGGTTGTTCAGTCTATAGTCTAAATCTGGTAGGCTGATTGTATTTTGCTCCTCTATGGAAATTCTATGCATCCGTCCATGATCCTGTGACATGGCTGAACCATGTTTTCATTCAGCATGAGAAGGATGTGGCCTTATGCGAGACTACTAGTCCTTGAGCACAAGATCCGTGAGTTTCTCATACTTGCATGTCTTCCATTTTTAGAAGGATATTTCGCATTCTCACAAGAACTTTGCATTGCATAATTTTCTGAGTGCATTTATACATGATTTTGTACTGCATAGATTTCTGTGTTTTTTCCTCAGCACATCTTTCTGGCCCACATAGAAGCACATAAGTGGCGCACCAGACTGAAGCACTAGTCTAACGCACCTAACAGACGCATTAGCCTGTTTTCAGTAGCACACAGTAGTTTTTGCATGATTTTTAGCATGATTCCCAGCTTCGATTTGCTTTCAGTTTTCTTTGGCTTTCTTCCTTGGTATTTTTAGGAAGACCCTTTTCTGTTTTTAACTTTTTGTGCATGATTAGATCATACATAGCATGTAGTAAAGCAAGGATGAATAGTCGCTCAAAATACTTAGATCCTTGATCTTATTTATGCAATATCTTTGCATTGCCACTTGACCGGATATATGAGCGATACTTCTAAGCGTTAGGACACACCCTGCACTCCATGCACCTTATTTTAGCACAAGACACCACTCACTTAGCATAGCATGGCATATCGCCCTCGGGCGTATAGTATAAGCTAAAAGGCCAACATTTCATAAGAAAACGAGAAACGTATAGAAAGACCGATTTATCGGGCGCACGAGGGTGCCTAACACCTTCCTCGTGCGTAACATGGATCCTTACCCATTTCTGATTTTTGACCTGCTTTTCATTGGCTTATGTGCATGATTTAAATGGTTTTCCTCGTCTTCCATTTTAATAGACTAGGTGGCGACTCCTGCATTTGCATTTTTATTTTTGCCGTGACTTTGCCTTTCACGCCGAGCCTCGAGGCTGTCACCGGCATGGCTTCAGATATCATTAAAGAATAAAGTTGGACCAATTGAAAATAGACATATTTAAATCACAACTCTTGAAATTTCCATGCTACACATCGATACTTGATTTATCTCGTTGGTTATGTTAACATACGTAATCATTGTTGGGTCTAGTTACGATCACTTGTGATGAAGATCCCTTCAATCCTATATTAGTATAATTAATGAATCAGATTGTTGGAGATGATATTTGAAATAGATAGTCAATTTTTGAGCTTATAAGGTTATAAGGCTTGTTTATATAAAGTTACATGTAGCACAAGTGGGAGATTGTTAGATATATTTATCTAATGTGTGAGCCTTCATATATTATTAATCAAGCATTATAGGTTATCTAATAATATTGACTCATTTAAAGTGATCTAATAAGGTTTAAGTTATTGGACATAATAACATCTCATAAAGTATAGGTTAATTATGTTTAGAAACCATAAGGCTTTATTTCCTCTTTATATAATAGACATAATTGGAAATAAGAAATAAATGTAATAAATAAGGGGTGGCGGTCCCCAAGCCAAATATAACTGCAATATTGTAACATTTGTGCCTAATTTTTCATTTAATGTAAAACCATGGAATTTGTTGTATTATTTGAATATAGTTTATTAATGGATAATCAAATGTTGTGTTTGCTGTTGTAGCCTCTCCCAATGTAATTGTGTTCTTGGTTTCCCCTGTTTGTGTGATTTCTCTAGCCTTGTGGGTCTGTATGTGCACCTTGGGACCTATGCTTGAGGGTGAGACCCACTTGAGACTTGGTCTTGGTTTGTATTTGAATTTTAGGGTCAAGGTTCCAAACCCCTCACTCGTGAGCCCTCATATTTCTCCACTCAAAAAACGTGAGTTCTTCTCCTCCACGCTCGTGAGCTTTAGCATGGGAGGCTTGCATGCTCCGTCGCTTCATGATAGGAGCAGCAGAGGGCGACTAGCGGGATTCCAGGGTGGCAAGCGCTGCGAGAGAGGATTTAAAAGGGCAGGGGAGGTGGTGTCGAGCACCAGAGATGCAAGAGTGGGAGAGGGGAGCTCAGTGCTAGGGGAGGCTATGCGAGCGGAGGAGGCTGTGTCAAACCTCGTCGGAGGTACGCGGAGCTCGCCGGAGCAAGGTACATGTTCCCCTCTCTTCTCCTTTTCTCAGTTAGGGCTTAATGGGTTCATGTGATAAATCATGATTAATGATGTAGAAATCATGAAAAAATAAGAAGAATGATGGAAACATTATAAATAACATGAATGTGATAAGATCGTGCAATTTCGTATTGATTTCGTGGGGTTTTGTTAATGATTTCGAATGCATGCTACAGTAGTTTCATACGAGCTTTATGTCTTTGTGATTTTTTATAGAGTAGCATGCTTAATGATTTTATGGATGGATTGAAGGGTTTTGAAGTAGAGTTAGAGGTCTACACCTCATGATTTACTTGTGATTTGTGAGGTTGGTTTATTGGGTCCGCCCCTCACTCCCATTTTGGGAAGAAGAGATGGCATAGGTTGGAGAAGGTCTTCTGCAATCGCAGAAAACAGAATGCCGAACTGGATTTGGTACGTCGAAATGCCCCAGTTGAGGTCCCTTGAGCTACTGATTCGGTTGATCGAGTCAAGAGATTTTGGACGACCGTTTTGGCAAGGAAACTGATAAACTGACATAGATTCGGACGACTGAAAGATTTCGATCAACTGGATCAGAGATATTTGGTCAACCGAAATCCTATTTGATATGCCGAATTAGGACCCAAATCCATATTGAGAAATATGTTGCAAAATGCTAAGATAATGGGATAAAGGCATGATAAATGTATGAAATGCGTAGAAATGATTTATGAGATATTTCATGTAAACATATTGTTTTAATGATGTTTTTCATAAATTGTTAAACATGAAATATGTAGGAATGAATGTGGACACATGAGAGGGGCGAATACATAGTATAATGAACCATGGAATGTATGAGAATGTGAATGAATGGTCTTGAGAACCATAAACGATAAATGTAAATATTGATGTGTGAGATTTATAAAGGTTTTTTATGATTAAAAACTAGTTTTGCAAAGTGATTTGAAATGGAAACTACATATGGTTTTAAAAGAAATTTCTGATATTTGTAGGAGCCATAGTTAGGTCAGGACTTGTCGACAGGAATAATGTGACCTCTAAAAATGTTGGAGACATGTCCTTGGTTGTGGTTGCTGAGTTGCGGTCCAAGGTAGGAGCCTCAAGATTGTAGTAGTACTGTAGGACCCGAGGTATGGTAGACCCGGATTACCCTCAGTATCGATGCTGGTCGGGTCTAGGATTAGAGTCCCCAGATGCTCGGACACCAAGGCGTCGTGAGGACGCATTTCGTGCTTGTATCATTGAGGGTACGCTTTTGAGGCTGCGGTAGGAGTGGTTAAACTCCTGCACGAGGTGGTTCACCGCGACACTGTAGTGTAGTTAGGGATGTAGCCTCGACAACTGCTTATGGCCAGATCGATTGCCTGTGACTAGAGTGATACGACCAGTTTTGAGATATGGATTGAGATTTGTGGTTGAGTAAGTTTTCAGCCTTGATTTCCTATGATTTCTAATAATGGAATGAATTGTGTTTTGGACTGGAAGTCTAGACGAAAATGGTTTTCTTAATTTGTACATAAAGACTTACTAATGAGCATGAGGTTTTAAAAAGGAAAAAGGAAAAGAAAGTTTTGAAATAGCATCTTTTACTGATTTTATCGAATTATGTGTTGGCCTTTCGGTGTTGATAGTTTTCTTGAGTTTTCCTAACCATGTAAAGTTTTTGTCGATTTTGTTGTTGTTTTGGAATGCGTACTGGGTTACATTTCCGTCACTCACAAGTGGTTTTTGGTTGCTTTGTCTCGTGTGCATAAAGAGAGGTGCAGTCTTGTCTAGTTGCTTTACTTCAAAACCACTCTAGCCCACACTAGACTTGGGTATTTGATTTTATTTATTTAATTCTGTCAAATTAGATTTAATTATTTGCTTTAAGTAGTATCTATACTGTTATGTAGTGCATGAAACGTTACAAATATCTTTCTCAATCTCATCGTGAGAAAAGAGGAGGTCCATTGATTTTCTTTATGGATTTAGGTAAACTTTTTTGATTATGTTTATTTCTTAATGGTTTTTCATGTTAGAGAAGAAAAATGAGTAACTTTCTCATTTTTTGTGTTCTTCTCCCTTCTATCTATGTATCGAATCGCTTGTGATATAGAAAACCCAACAGACAGATGTGGCAATCCTTCGTGAAAATCCTTGTCCCATGTTGTGATTTTGTGGCAATCCTCCTTCATGTCCTTATTGTCAACGTACAATACCCATCTGTCCGGGGAGGTAGTAATTTGATACACCTTCCAGTGATCTTGTAGATTCTCCTCTTGAATACGTGAGGAAAATGCGATGCTCATTGTGGTCATCACCAAGGACTTTGAGGCTTTAGGACTGGGCGTGATTCTCTGGAGTTGAATTCCATGAATGGAGGTCCTGGTGCAACCCTAACTAGTCCATGTTAGCCATGTCTAGCTATGGTGTACAAGAAAACATGACATGGAGTGCATTGCATCTCCAAGGACTAATTGTTGCTCTTTGCTCAATGCAATAGGGAAATGGAGGAAGAGGAACCCCTAATGCACGTTATGTAATTGAATATTTTTGAAAAGAGAAATAGATTTATATGAGAAAGTAAAACATTTTATCCATGTTTAAGTTTAAATTTTGATGAATTTACAAATTTGAATTTTAAATTGACAAGAGATCATTAAAGATTTGATTTTTAAATTAGTAAAATATTATTATGATTTTTTTTACTTAGCAAGATATTATTATGATTTTATTTTTAAAAAAATTAACTTGAATTTTAATCATCAAAATATCTATTTTGATAATATTCATCTTTTAGCTTTTAAGTAGTTGAATAGACAATTTTGAAAGTTTACAGAAAGCCTATTATTACTTGGGAGTGTTTTTAGGTAAACTTGGGTTGACTTAATATATGCTAGTGAAATGTAGATATAGAAAGAATTAAAAAATAATATGATGATAAAATTAAGAGAATAAGTTTATAATGTACGACAAAAAGGACAATTTATTCAAAATATATATTATGGGAAAAGAAGAAGGAAACAAATTCAATTTTAGATAATTTAGATCTTGATGTAATTAATAACAAATATGATATGTGAATTAGGAAGAGCGTTACTAAGAAAATTTAGGAGATAATTATGGAGATTTTTAGATATTGACTTTAAAATTGAAATGTTTAGTTTCTATACATTTAGGATCCAATAATATTGTGAAAATCACAAGTATTTACTACTATTGAAGAAAGATGCGAATAATAGACAATGTGAAATTTTGAAAGCTTTTTTTAAAAGAGATGTATAAAGTATATCTACATTTAAAGAAAAAAACACATAAATCTCATACATACCAGTAAAATCTGAATTTACACTTGCCAGGAGGAGCACGCTTTTCTTTGGTTTCTCAAAAATCCACCTCCTATACATTATTTGGTTACCATGACAATAAATAAACACTGAAAATATTGGAGTTTTATGCATCGTCAACGTTATGTTCTTTCTTTTATTACTTCTTTAAAAATCGTTAACAGCCACGAGAACCAAATGTATCGTGGTTGCTAAACCAATAGTGTTGTTAAAAAAGTTTGAAACGGTAATAATTTTGTAAGACAGTTGAAGAACATTCGAAACTATTTTAACTCGTATGGCTACTAAAAATAGGAGGAAGTCTCATGTCTACAATGAACAATGATTAAGAGATCAAACTGTAGAAATACCGAAACAAGAAATTCCACGGCAAAAGAGATAAACGGATCAATCTGTAGAAATACAGAAAGAATAAATAATGAGGACAAGAAACGCATATTGGAACTAACTCATTTTTTTCCGTTGTTCTTGCAATCATTTTTGCACACCGTCTTAATTAAATGCTTCGACCAGACATTTTCTCGTATGAAACTTCTCCTCGTTCTACGTCACTCTTCCACAATTATTATTGACACGATAAGATTACACGATACGACATGACACGATAACACGATAAAATTTAGTTATAAATTTTTTAAATTATTTTGAAATATTTATGTGATTTATGGTTAATAAACATAATTTTATTTTGACACGATTATTATCTGATTTAACACGATTGGAACTGATTAAATCCAGTTAATACACGTTTAACATTAATAATAGATTATTAAGCATATTATTACTAGAATGAATACAAATATATTTTATATATGTTTAAAATTATTGTATTATTAGTAATCAAGTATAATTTTTCCACAATACAAGAAATATTGGTAAAAAAATGGTAGACACAATAACACGATAAGTCTGACACGATAAGTACACGACACGACCCAATTGACAGGTCTAGTGCCGTAGCAGGAAATAAACAAAGGAGGGGGCATTACTTTGTATCATATATATTTACTAAATACAATAAAAAAAATATGAAAAAGAAAGAGAATGATTTTTAGAAACAATGCGTGCCATTCTTTATCCTTTTTATAAAGTACCCAAAAATTTTGAGAAGAATGTTTATAGTGGAATTCTTAATCATGTTGACACTAACCTAATAAAAATCATAAGTAATCTGAAATTTAATCAATCAATACAAAAAAAAAATCTCTAAACAAATTATAGCAATGGGATATAAAAAAACAAATTAAGGCACAATAAGAAAAGATATACAAGAACATAATTAGTATGATTACCTTAAAGAAGTTAAGGTCGCTTTTCTTACAGACAAAACTCAAAACAGAGCCTTGCTTAGATAAGCTCCAGTAAGTATTTCACCAAGTCCTCTAACCACTTATTCGAAGAATATCTTAATATAAGCATAGATATCTTTTAAAAGAAAAATACATACTTTTCCAATTAACAATAGAGATACCTCTGCTACTTTGCATAAATCAGGTTGATGGTGAAGAGCACACAACGGAGGAGGGGGAGTAGGTCGTCTCGTCGTGGGTGTGGGAGGGAGACGAGGAGAGGGAGTGGAAGAGAGAGGAGTAGGCAAAGGTGGATTGAAGAAGGGTGTATTGGTGGACAATTTACATTGTTTCTCAATTTTTACATTTTTCAATAAACACATATAACATGATTTTTAGAGTACTGTGTTGTTATATTTACTAGTTGAATAAGTACATGTAATACACGAAATAACAACAAAAAAATATATAAAATTTTAAGAAATATATAATATCAATTTATCGAAAGAAAAATGAATAAGTGTTTTTGAAAATCAATAATTTTCATCTATATTAGATTATCTAATGTAACAAAAAAAATTCATATTTTTCAATATTAAAATTTTGGATTATTAAGGACTTAACATTATAAAATAAAAGACCCAGATTCTCTCACCGCGACCATGTAGTTCATTGATACTACCAACAAATCTCATGCTTACTTCCCTCTAATAACTCAAAAAACTTTCAAGAGAAATTACAAACATATTAATAATATGACTACAAATCCAATGTATGAGCGCATCTAGAGCATAAAGTTCAGAAAGCAGATATCTACCCCCTCTTATAAAGAAGTCCAGTGTTTGTTCCGAAGCTCCAGTGGATAGCTATTTCCTTCTCAAGGAACCGTACATGACACTATTACATCATACGACTTCGTCTTGAGCTTCCATCATCGACCCTCTTACTTTGCCTCATTTCGAGTATACTTGTGAACCTTTCGGTGTATCACCTTCCAAAGTACTTTCTTTTAAATGAGAGAATGAGAATGACAGACATCTCACATCTAGTCACTCTCTATAAATTAATTAATGTTGAATGAGAAAATACTACTATGTATTAAAAATACTTTAATTCCCTTCTCAGTAGAGCATAGATATATATTTAGGTATTTAGATTAATAATAATTATGAAATTTTAAAAATAACTATGTCAATACTTAAGTACATTTAGTAGTTTACAATAAATTAGTTGGTTAGATTAAATAAATATTTTATCTTTTATGCCATGTGGTGTTTGTAATTTTAAAAGCATAGAGAAATCAAATATTGTTATACGTCAACTTTTATTAAGAAATATACATATGTAAAGTCAAACGATATTTTTTTTAAAGAGTTGCCATGTCATCTAGTAATATTTCAAGAGACCAAAAACCCCACATTGTTAATTTTTTTGAAGTAGTACATAAAGCTAGATAAAAGGAAAGTGAAAATAAAATTGAATTTAAATAAATATTATTTAGTTGGGATAAATAAGAATAAGAAATAATTTTTTAAGAAGTACCAAATGTTATAAAATTTTAAGTTATAGTTTGTTTTATAGTTGGTGCATTAATACAATTAATTACTTTAAGATTAAATGAGACTTCATAAATTATGTAATAATAAAGTGACCATAAGACTCATGTCGATATAGCATCTTTTGATTTGATATGAATGGAAAAAGAATTAAATGTCACATCATGTGTTATGTTCTCAATATACTTTCAAATCATGTGACATCCTTGTAATATACTCTTAATCCATTTTCAAGGACTAAAATCACAAAAATTATTGCCTTTTAAAGTAGTATAGGTAATTTTGATAAGTTGTCTCATCTTTTTAACTGAAAGCTTTATAACTCTATAAGTTTGATTATTGAGAATGAGAACATGTTAATGTTGAATTTTGATTTATCAATTTCTTTTAGTCCAATTGACTATAGTCATTTCATTTAAATAAGAAACCTAGACCAATATTAGAAGATTCAACTCTAATAGCCCAGTACAATGGAGTACTGATCCATGACAAACTTGTAGGCTTCACTAGAGGATGGAGGGAACATCTGCGGCCCACAGAGGTGCCTTCCATGTCCACCTTGTAGTGAAATTTCAGAACAGTAGGAACACCAAGGGCGTATATTGATAAGGCTAGGAGTGAAACCAAAGTGGTAATGCATCAGATGGCAATCTCCATACGAAGAAACTCGCTTGGGCTAATCGACTCAAAGATGGTTAAGTTACTAACAAATATATTAAGTAAGTGTTTGGAAAAGAATACGGAGACTCTGATTCTCTAAGAATTTTTTTTTGGTAAAAGTTTAATATGTATTTCATCGGCTTAAGTCCGGTAAGAAAAACATAGAAATGTATGAGATATTACAGCAAAATAAGGCAATAGCCCAAAAAGATGAAATATGTTCCAGAATTACACCACCAGCAGATGAATCTGCAACAACCCAAAAATAGAGTCTCAGAGACCCTCAGGTGGCATACTGCTCCTTCCAGGGTCATCAAGGGACAAAGAATCAACACCTGGAGGCAGCCTGGAAGAAAAAGGGATGGGGAGGCAGGAAGAGTCATGTTGGGCAGAGATGGCTGTCATGAAAGACCTCATTGTAGGATACTTGAAGCTAGGGCAAGGCTTGGAATGGAGAATTACAACTCTTGGATCACTCAAATGATTACAACAATAATGTAGTGAATGTATATCTTTTCTACTGTAAATAGACCTCTATTTATAAACATACAATTTTGCCAAATT
>JAMKQA010047529.1:0-15537 GCA_024699735.1 Posidonia australis | reverse complement strand
TCCTTGCAACACCTGACCCTCCACTGGGGTCCCAACACCGGCCATCACGGCCACCACAAAACCATCAATTGGGTCTCAAGCCCAAAAACCACATAAAACCATCTTTTAAAACATTCATAGGGTCAAAACCCAAAAATCACGCCCAAATCCATTATTTGGGGCACCACTTGCCTCCATGTCATTGCATGAGGCAAAACACCCATCACATACATCCATCATGCCAAACCAACCATTTAGCATCAATAAAAACTACATAACATTTAAGCACCACAGGGCAAAATCGGCATGCCATTTTCCAAAATGGTATGCCGTTTTCCCCTGATTCGGCATACCGAAGAAATTCGGTATACCAAAATCTCCTGATTCGGTATACCGAATTTCTTCGGTATGCCGAATCTCTGTCAGATTTATTAGACAAGGGAGAAACGGTCGACCAAAAACCACCGGTCGTCCGAAGCCAGAACGTGGATTCAACCGCTGGGAGCAAAAAGGTATGCCGAACCAAAACGGCATACCGTTTTCTACTGCTGCAGAAAACGCTCCGAACCACTGTCCTCCTTTTCTTCCCCAAGTGGGAGTAAGGATCGGACCCCTCAAACAAAATCCATAAAATCTCATAAAAAATGGGGTGTAGACCCTCAAGTCTACTTCAAAACCCCTCAAACCAATCACAAATCCATTAAGCATGCTGCTCCAACGAAAATCATCAAGGCATAGAGCTCAAAAATAAATACTGTAGCATGCTTCTCATTTATCCACGAAAACCACACAAAAGCCCATAAATCAGCATGATAACATCATAAACATGCCAATCAACACATTCTCAATCACATACTAAATTTCTACGATTTTTCATGCATTTATCACTATTTTCATGCATTAAAATCTACAGTTAACCCAAAACGGGGCAGAACGAGGAGGAGGTCGCGTACCTATTCCAGGCTCCCTTACCACACTCCGGCAAGCCTCCACGAGCTCCGACGAGACGTCCGGATGGCTCACCACCTCCTCCCACGGTTACGCGCACCTCAGCTCCCTTTCTTCCCTTCTTTTCTTTCTACGCAGCACACCTCCTCTGCTCTGCCACTGCCTCCCTCTCTTATCTCCATCCCCATCCACATGGCGCCGGCCACACATCCCGTCGGACGAGATGAGGAGGCATGGGCCTCCGTCACTGGTGGCACGGGAGGGAGAAGAGGAAGAAGAAGAAGACAGAAAAATGGTGGAAGGTGGGGCTCGCGAGAGAAAGAAAGAAAAAGAGGAAGAAAAGAAAAGAGAAAATAATGACACGCAAACCGAGACAACTGTGCATCCTCAAACCGAACTCCACAAGGGTCCCAAAACACAGGTAGATGCACAAAAAGCAGACACAACCACACACAACCTAGAAACAACAAATTATCCATTAATAAACCATTAAACACAATATTACAAATAATACATGGTTTATTATAAAAATGGATAATCAGGTCCTGATGTTACAAGAAGATATCCTACTAAATGGATATCCAATAACCCACTAACCCGTACATACTCAATAAGCTCTAACTCTCTAACAACAACCAATGGCAAGTCATGAAATGCACATTCAAAAGTGATTGGTCAAGTTTGCCCTCTTGTAGCAGAAATGGGCTAGAGCTTCACGTGAGGAATATGCACTTGTGACTTGCGCCAGTTAGTCACGCTGGGAAAGTGTGCCTGAAAGACATGCCTATTGCCCATGTTAATCAGCCATGTTTGATCATCATAAAGTCCATTTCCACAAATCTTTGGCTCATGCTTAATTGTTCAGACCAAAAGGTTACTAGGGTGCTTGATGGTAGTTTTTGGCTAGACTTGTGGTATTGGGTGGAGCCTCGTAGCAGCGAGAGCAAGTTCTTCTAGAGTGTAGGTGACTGTGAAATGTAGGTGTCTACACATTGTAATTCAAATATGAATATCTTTGAATTTAAATTTCAAAATAACCACAAGTGGTATATCTCGACAATATTTTTTGCTTTTCAAATTATTTCCATCCTTTATGCACATGGTGGAATTTGTTGGTGCATCCTTACATATAGATAGATCGGTAGGTCAACCACCTTTTGAGTTTTCATGGGAGTGTATCATATGTATATTAAGTGTAATTTTAGTGGACTTCAATTTTTCATAGGTTTGCATTGGGCTTATTTCTTGATGTCAATAGTCGATTATAGGTTATATTGTATTTCTTTAACAAGTATTTAAAGTACTCTGATGACCATGTTATCACTGACATCATCACCATTATCATCGACTAAACAACATTACTCTAGTTGGATTTTTTTAAAATTTCAATAAATCTACATGGTGTTATAGTATGTGTGTAGAGTGCTTAGTTTTTCATTTTTTTTTTCCATGTTGATCTTCACAGTTTTATGTTTAATTTCCTTGGATTTTTGTAGATCAATTTTCATTTAGGGGATTTGAGGCTATAAAAGTAGATTTCATCGAGGGAAGTTGGTTCTTATGTGTTTTCATAGATCTATGTTTTGCAATTTCTAGAGGTATAGAATCATGGATTCAATTAATGTGTTTCTTATGGAATTTGTCCATGATAACCTGTTTTGTGTGCATTTACTTCTTTTGTTTATTACAAATTACTAGATTTTTCTGAGTCTTTTATTATTTTCTAAGTAAAAAAAAAAACAAGCACATTAATATGGAAAATGAAAATTTCCAAGAAAATAGAAGCATTTAATAATCCCTTTCAAATGTGGTGCAAGTAAATGAGAGGAAAATAGAAATTTCCAAAAAAATATAATTTGGGAATAGAAATTTAAATTAATTTGAAAAATACTATGGAAATGAAAATGTTAAAAGAATTACCTTTATATGTTGAAAAACAGAAAAAAAGAAAAGAAGTTTCAAATGAAACGAGAGAAAATAACATGAGTGAATACTTATTCAAATTAAATGCTACATTCAACTTTATAAAAAAAAGATATTAAAGTTAATAAATACAAAATCTTTTATTTTCTTCTCACACTTAAAAATCAAATTTAAATTCAAATCGTTCACAATTTCCAAGGAAATAGATAGACTAGTAATGTATAACAATAGGAGTATATGCAAACAAATGTTTTACCTTTAAAATTCACCAAATGTAGAAAACTACTTTGGCATTAAAGAAAATGAGTTTATATACTTTGAAATGTTTTCCTTGAAATTATTATAAAAATACTATTATTTTAAATAATCAATAGAAAGTAAGATTCTTATTAAATTATTTCACGTACGCTTTACAAACCCCACAACATGAAACAAACTCTGCTGGAATCGTGACAAGATGTCTTCAGTGTGGACCTTGCTGTAAAATTTGCCTGATTTCAATTTTCATATAGGTTTGTGAAAATAGTTCATTAGATCTTATATAATCGGATCGGGTAGATCCCGGAAACCCAGCCAAAACGACGGTTTTCACCCTCCCCCGGTATATAAGCCAACACCACGGGCACCCGTTAGGGTTTCGTCTCCCCACATTACGTCTCTCGTCGCCTCTCTGCCGCAATGGTACTCCCTCTAGATTTAGGGTTTTGTTTGCGTGTTGTTTTTGTTTTGAGATTCCTCTTCTTGTTGAATTGTGCAGCCTTCGCACAAGACGTTCATGATCAAGAAGAAGCTGGCGAAGAAGATGAGGCAGAACAGGCCCATCCCCCACTGGATCCGCATGAGGACCAACAACACCATCCGGCATGCAAAAATCTCCTCTTTCTTTCTTTCTTTCTGGTTTTTTATTAGCTTCAATCTGGATCTTTACTGATGGTCTTTGACTGCTCAGGTACAACGCCAAGCGCAGGCACTGGCGCCGCACCAAGCTAGGGTTTTGAGGAAGCCCGCTAGCTATCTGCTGGTGGTTCGTGATATTTTCTCTTTCTCAGTATAATCAAGGGTTGGCTGTTTTTGTTCTTCACCTCTAATCTGTCTGTTAGGGTGATTTTTTTGAATTAGTACTGTTATGAGTTGTGTTTCTCCAAAGATACTGCTGATTTTATGGTAATATTTATGATGTTCTAGATTCTATTTTGGTAGTATAATGTAGTTCTATCGAGAATGGATGATGATTGCGCTTGTTGCCAGCCATTTTTGTTGCGGTGTCGTGAGAATTCTGCTGCACTTCTGTGGTGGTGGTGTTCTGTACCACTAATGCCTAGTGTTACTGGTGCTGGATAATCATCTGTCTTAAAACTAAGAATTTTCCTTTTTTTCTTTGTTTGGAGATCTGCTATTGGTAGTCGGTTATTAAGTAGCAACAATAGAACCATACTGAAGTACTGAAGCGCTTATCTTACACTTGGTAAGATTGGGAGTACGTATGTTACTTGCTTGACGAATACGGCTATACTTGGCAAGGTGGGTTATCTAGAGATGGTATTTCACTCACTATATTCTGTCTTTTGCTTTGTACAATGGTGTTCATCTCTCCTTGGCATTGCTAACCTCTGGTCGTTGAGATTTATCAGTCGAAATGTTAAACACCTTGAAGTCTGTCTACACAGAATAAATTCTTGTAGATAGATGTCATAACATTTGTGGTCTATTCACAATCTATTTTTCTTTTAAATTTAGAGAGGCAGAGGTATTGTATTTGATGTGATATGAGCTAAACTTAGTGGCTAGCTTTGTTGTAGTTTAGAATTGGTTGTATTTTAAGGAAGAATTTTCTACATTCCTATACTAAACTTTTAAAGACGAATTCTGTTATGTTCAAATTTTTTCTGAGAAAGTTGCTGGTTCTGGGACAATAGAACTGGAAAGAAATGGCGGAGATATGAGAGTTACATAGCTTCCTCATTCTAAATCCTTGGCTTCAACCTTTATATATATTCTACTTTTCTTTGTAATTTCCATTGGCACATGGATGTGCGTACATGTTTGTTCTCTTTTGTGTATTCGCTAGCCTTAAATGCATTTGTATTGTGTTCTATCCAACTTCTGTTTTGCGTTTTAGCTGAGAATGAATGTACTGTTAGTAAATTCCTATGATTGTGCAATGTACGTCACAGGTGATGCAATATATCAGTGTACAAGGAAGAATAGATGAGTAGACTATTAAATTGTTGAATCTTCTGAGCAAGTAGTAAGAGGTCTGAAGAAACAAAATTTTGAAGTTTTGAATGAAATGATAATGATTTACCTATAGTATCTTAGCTAGCTAACTTGCCTTTCTAAACTCTCTTGTTTAGTTTTGAAACTTAATTTGATGTTTTTTTGTCCAAAATCTTAAGTTCTTAACCAACTAAACTTGCCGAGGACTGATTTAGTTATGAAGTAAATGTTTGTTGAATAAATCTGACATACGGTCATTTTCTATTTTCTACCCTAAAAGTGCAATTCTCTGGTTAATATTATGGTTTCCTTTTTCTTTCGAGTTGAAGGGAAGTTTATGTTTCTTTCATATAAAGTTTGACTATTGTTTAAATTGGGCTTGTTGGGTTCATCTCTTCTACTTCATTGGCAGCAGATCATCGTCTCTCTTCTACCGTAGGTGTGCCTTTATTTTTCCACTCGTGTGTTTGATCTCATGGTCAATTTCTCTGTGTCAATGTTTCTAGGCATTTAGTCCTATTTGTCGACAGTACAAGGACAAGCACAAGGGCAAATGAGGCAAGCACAGGAGTGTAGTTGTGGAGATAAGTAGGCATTTACTCTGATTGCTCCAACTTTCTCTGGTAGTTTCAACTTTCTTCCGCTTGTGTTGTAGGTTTCTAATTATTTGTTGTGGGACAAATATGGAATTTGAAAAATGTAAATGTTGGTGTTATCTCTATAGGCATTTAAAATCTTAACTGTGTATATAATTTCAAAGGTCATAAATAAATCTTTACCTTTTTCAACGTCTTCCTCTCCTCTTCTTTCTTTCTCTTTTCACCTTTCCACTCTCTTCTTCCTCCTCTTTCAGCTGTCTCTCCAATCTCTTCACCATTGGTGTCGCCTCTCTACTCATGTCATTGTCGTTGCGTCCCTATCCTCTTCCTTCAATGCGTTCCTCCTTCTTGGTGTATCATGTGATCATCGTCGTCGTTTCTCCTCATATCTACCTACCATCGTGGTTGCTCTTTCCTCATGTATTGCGTTGTCACTACTATTACTCTTCCCTGTCTTTGCTTGTTCCTCTCCTGTGTATTGCGCTACCATTGTCGTCGTTGCTTCTCGTTACTAGTCCTCTTCTTTTAATGTGCTCCTTCTCTCTTATGTATAACACTGTTACCATCGTCGTTGCTCTCTGTCTGTGTTTGCTCTCACCCTCTTTCTCCTCTCCCTCAGCACCTACAGGCTTTTTACTTGTAAGTGTCCACAAAATTTGCTCTCATATGGAATTTCAGGGTAAGAATCAACTAACTCTCTGGAAGAAATGTTAGTATATGTACAGTGTTAGGAGTGGAAATTTTCTTTGAAAGTACTTTTCATCATCGATGTTTGTTTGAGGAATCTAACTCCCAATGTTAGTTGCAGTAAATGGAGTTGGAGTTGGTAAACAAATGCTACCATATTCTAAAATATTGAATTTTTGATCTAGTTTCACGACATTAACCCTCAAATACAAAGGACAGAAAAAGAAAAATAGAGCATTTAGAGTAACTAAATTGTATCCACCTCCTCTTGGTTAGACTTGGTAATTAGATCGTGTTGTGTATTTATTGTGTGGTATATAAAATGTATATTATATGTATATGTTAAGATCAAACACGATACTTAACACTAAACATGAACACAATATGTCTGTTTTCGTTTTTATATGACACATTCAATTAAGTACAAGTTTAATTTTATTGCATCGTTTTTGACATGAAACAATTTAATTGATATGAGTATGTATTTCACACTTGTTTATATATTTATTATACGATTACTTGTTTAGTACGCAACAAGGTTAGGTTACACGTTCAATAAACCTTTATACATGGATATCTTAAGTGTACTAATGTTTAATCCTACTAAAACAAATGTTTAAAATGTGTACGTCCTAAACATTAGTAAAATAATGCTATACTAATGTTTAAATAACATTATACTAAGGTTTAATAATTTTATACTAATGTTAAGTTAAATCTATTAAATTAAAGTTAAATCATTAATAATAGACTACCATGTACTTATTGTGAATTAAGCAAATAGTCGTATACTATGTATATGATAAATAAATGTGTACTTATTATGTATTTATTAGTGTTTTAATCTTAGACACAAAAATGATCTGTTTAATAATTTGAAGAGTATCTCATGTCTAAGGAATGGACACAATACGTACACCCAACACATAATAAAGTTAAATTTACATATAATTAAATCATATAGTATTTGTGTCTTGTTATCATTTCTTGTCAAATTTTGTCAATAATCAGCATTCCAACACTCGTATGAGTGATGACGGTTTGTTATTCTGTTAGTTTACAAAAATAATTTATTTAATATTTGTGTCGTGACATGATATGTACATCAAACACGGAAATGATTATATCATGTTGCATTTGTATCTTATTATTGTATCATATCAAATTTTGTCAGTGGCGTCGATGGACTGGCATTCCAATACTCGCATGTGTGACGAGGGTTTCTTCTTCTGTCACATTTTCGATTCAAAATTCGGGATGGTGGTCTTCGCTGAACATTGGAGATTCCACTATGTTCGTGCCATTGGAGTGTGAGTAATCCAAAGAGGGAGAGCTTTCATCCCTTCATGTAAATTTAGTTGAGGTTGGTAGGGACCGTCGACTTTTGGTCAAGCTTGAGTTATATGCTGTGATATCGGTTCCTACATTGGAGTTGATTACATTTGGTCTTTTTCTTATGACTTAATAGATAGTATGGGTCATGTTAACAAAGAAGTTTTTTTTTTTTTTTTACAAATGGCAAAAGAGGATTATATTATATTTACTTGGTTATGAAATCACCACTAAGTGTAAAAAAAGTCCACAATTTGGCTAAAAATTTAGAAATCTAGAGAGAGTTAGGTATATCAAGTGGTCAAAATATACAAATCCAAAAATTGATTAATCAAGGAATAATCAAAATACTTCACACCGCATATCCACATCTTGGATTCAAGGTGTCATAGACTAAGGCAGCAGTTGGACTAAAATGGGTTGAGATGTACATAGACTTCACTGAAAGTCTAATAGAAGGGGTAAGTACTTGAGCTGCCTAATTTGTCTTGTCTTGATCCTAATCTTGCTGCATCTGATTAATTACTTGAGAAATAACCTCATTGCCTTGTCCTACACCCAAATTATTTAACTAAGAAGAAATAATGGAATTATTTAAAAAATAATTTGAAAAGAAGACTTGTAAGAATTCTTGAAAATTCTATTATTTCTTTTCTTCCATAAATTCCAAAGTACTGTTGGAATGAGAATATTCCATCCTTTAAAAGTCAACTGATGCTTAACATGCCTGAAAAGATTGAAAATACTGGAAATATCGACGTTAGAGGTGTGAATTAAATTATTTAGGAAGAAACTCCACACTTTAGAAGCCAAAGTGCAATGTAAAAATAAATATTCAGTGGATTCTAATAATGTTCCACAAGATAAACAATTTAATGGACTTACCCAACCTATCTTAAATAGATTAGCATGCGATAAAACTTTATCATGAACCACCAACTACACAAAAAATTTAACTTTTAATGGAACCCAAGTTTTCCAGATACAATGGCTATAAGGTGATCTAAACCCTCTATCATTTAAAAGCATGTAATAGGTTCTTACAGAGTAGGATTTATTAGCTGATGGTTCTCAGGTGATGTTGTCTGATTCATGATTTAATAACAATCCTTCCACTATATCTTCAAACTTCTCTAATTATTTTTGCAAAGTCTCAACATTTATATTTTGCACATTAAAATAATAAAACAGGCTAAAACATTTGAAGAATATATAGAGAGTATTTTTTAAATTGAGACTTTCCTATGTTTTGATACAAGGAAAAGATCTAGTAGGGTATTTTTCAAAGTCGCTTCCCCAGCCCACTTATTCTCCCAAAAGATAGTTTTCTCACCATTATGAACAATAAATCCAGGAAAGGCATTAACAATTGAAAAGCAGTGTTTAAGCTCTTACCATAATGGAGATCTTTAGCTTGGAGAGACATTAAAAAGAACACCCTGCAAAAGCTGAGAGAAGTAACATACTTTAATGAGTTCCGACCATTTTAGTTTAGAATTGTCATTCAACAATTGCGATAATAACTTACATTTCAAGGCCAAGCTGAAGGTCCTTATATTTATGAACCCCCACCAATTTTGATCCTTAGAATGTCAACTATTTTCCCATTTAGCTAAATGGTTGCCATTGTTGACACTTGAGGAGGCTTGCCATAAATTCGTCGCCTGAGCCTGTCAATTTCTTTTTCCACTCTAACAACTAGGTAGAGGACCAAAATGTAATATGTAGATATTGTTGATAAAATAGAATTGACTAAAGTAAGCCTACCACTAATAAATAAGTACTTGGATTTCTATGATGTTAATTTAGCTATAATTTTATCCAATACTGGGAACCAATCACTATAAGTCGCTTTCCTGAAATAAGGGGGAGACCAAGATATTTCATTGGCAAGGTCATTGACTCATGTTCCAATATATCACAACGCTTAATCAAATCATTAGAGACCTTGATACTTGTTAAAGAAGACTTACGAAAATTGATCTTCAGGCCAACACAAGCCTGAAAACAACAACGAATTCTCTTGACATTAATCATGTGCTCTTCCAAAGGATATAGGAAAAGAATAGTGTCATCTGCATATTGTATGTTAACCACATTGAGACCATCATGTGGAAACTGGATCTGAGAAATAAGATTGTTTTGGAGAAATAAAAATGGCCACAATACGTGACCACAATATATGAAATATTAAGACTTAGGATGTTATGGGACTATCATTACCTTTATGTTTTTTTGTGGACTTTTATACAGTTCTCTAAGGGACAATTTTTGTACACCTTTAAATTTTGGATAGTTTCTTCACTTGGTAGTGGACTCATAGCCAAGTGAATTTTTAAATTATTAAAATATATGATAATTTACCCGTTCCAAAAAAGTAATAAATAAAAGTGGAGAAAGGGGTCACCTTGCCTTAGTCCATTAGTGGCTCTAAAATATCTCTTAGGGGATTCATTGATCAAAACAAAATATTTAATTGTACTAATGCACATCCTTATCCAAGATATCTACCTCTCTCCACAGCCTAAACTACAAAGGGTGTTAACTAGAAAGTCTCAATTGACATTATCAAATGTCTTTTCAAAATATAATTTGAGAATAAATCTTAGAGTATTTGAGTAGTGCATATGGTGAATAATTTCTTAAGCACCCAAAAAACAATCATCAATACTCCTACCCGGCAAGAAAGTGCACTAATTACTATCAAGAATAGAACTCAGGATAAGGCAAAGCCTATTAGCTAAGCACTTAGAATGATTTTATAATTGTTGTTCAAAAGGCTGATTGACCGATAATCTTGAATACTTTGAGCACCTTCCTTCTTAAGAATTAGGGTAATGAAGGTCTGATTAATACCTTGAAGAGTACTAATGTCCTAAAAGATATGCAGATGGTTAAACAAACTAAACAAATCCAATTTGATATTTTCTCAAAAATGCTGATAAAAACATAAAGGAAAGCCATCAAGGTCAAGTGATTTATCATCGGGAAGGACAAAGGTACTAGCTTTGATTTCTTCGATTGAAAAGCTCCCTTCCAATATGCTAGGATCAGGTATTTTATATGGTAGCAATAAGTTCCAGTTAAGGTCTCCTAGATATCCTAGTGGTTGTTAAATATGGCTACAAAGTACAATTTTACTTCATTGTAAATCCTCTAAGGAGAGTCCACGAATTCTTCATTAATAATAAAAGAAGTAATAATATTAATTCTTCTCCTTCCTTTAACAATCTTATGGAAAAAGGCCATATTAAGATCCCCCTCTCGAAGCCACTAAACTATGGATCTTTGTTTTCAATAAATTTCTTGTTCTAGTAAAAGATTGTAATGTTCATTCCAAAGCTCATGTTTCCAAGTCCACATATCTGCTAGGATACGGGAGGATTCAGCCAAAGCATCAATATTTTGAATCAAGGATTCAACAACCAACATCCTTGACTTACGTTCCACCTTAACAGGAATAAGCCAATTTTTAATTTTTACTTTTAGTGTTTTAAGTTTAAAGGTAAGCTTGTCAATAGGTTCAATCCTTGGTCTAGAGTGATTCCAACATTCTTTAACCATTACTTGGAACCCATCCAAAACCAATCAAGACTTATAGAATCTAAATGGGAAAGGGCCCCAATCTGGTGGTACAATGTTAAGGCAAATAGGGATATGTTTTGAAATTATCCAAACCTTCCCCGAACAAATAGAATTAGGATACTTAGACACCCAATTAGGGGTTACCTAAAATCTGTTCAGCTTAACCATTACAGGATTTGCTTGGAAGTTAGACCACATAAATGAACAATTATTTGGGGAGAAGTCCACCAGGTTTGCCAGCTCAATGAGATCATTGAACTTTGACATCATGGGAGTCATAATTGGCTTGCTTGAATGTTTATGGGAAAACTATGTTAAATTGAAATCTCCCTTGATAACCTAGTTAGGTCCCAACGAACCACATAGGTTACCTAACTCAGATAAGAATTGAGGTTTAATAGTAGAAAAACAAGGTTCATAGACACCTGCAAGCAACCACTCGTAGTCATCCAAATGATTCTTAATATTATTGAGAGGCTAAAATTGGTCGAAAAAGAGTTCAACTTTTGAAAAAGCCGAGCATCTCATCCTATTAGAATGCTACCAAGGCTCCTTAAGAAGGCAAACATGTTCAACTATCTAACCTACCACCACCTATGGCATTAAGTGTTGATGGGGAAAACAATTTCTGCCTTCGTTTCACAAATAATCAGTGCATCACACTTATATTTTCGAACAAGGTTTTTAACTGCTCAACGTTTACCACTACTTTTAAGGCCTCTAATGTTCTAGGATAATATAATCATAAAAAACTTTAGGAAAATAGACGTAGAGCGGACAAGTCCTCCACACAATTAATATTCTCATCTAGGTTTACCAATGGTATTGCCTACTGATATCGCATTGTATCCAGAAAGGCCTTGGCTTCCAAGTTGGAGGCCAGAGAAATGCCTATTTTAGTATAGAAGTCCTTGAAATCCATATAGGAATTCCACATGAATATATCATTAGCTAACTCAATATTGTTTGAGTTCGTGCAAGGAGAAGAAATAACGGAGGAGGAGGAACTATTCTCCGATGATGAGCATGGACTACTAATATTACGTGCTGCAGTGAAATAATTCAAATTTAGAACATCATTAGTACTTGTAATAGTAGTTTGCGGCGATGCTTGAGGAGGAGTAGGTTCACAAACCATATCACCAAGCTCCTCGTCATCAAGGCTATCAATGACAGCTAATACCCTTTTTAGTTTGTCCTTATTAAGCTTGCATACCTTGATCTTCGAAGCCACAAATTTGGAGGTGGCTACATTGATGAAAAGATCAGAATTCTCTTCTTGATTAAGGATTGGGTGTGGTACATAGCCTAGGACACGTAGATGCTCGAGGAACAGTAGTTTTAGAGAGTTGCGATGATGGATTTGGCACATTAAGTAAGCCAGAATAAGGAAAGCTACCATCCATAGCAAGTAGTGATAGGTAACTGGGAGTACGGGTCCCTACTTTTGACACAAGTTTAGAGAGAATACTAGTCGAGGCAGGAGTAGAATATGATTGGGGAACTTGCTGCTAGACACTAGTAGTATTGGTGTGCTCGACCACAGAGCAGGTCCTAACATTCTTCCTTGGATGAGGAACTTTGCTAGGTTTACGTCCCCTCCACCCCTTGTTGTTTTTAAAAGATTTGGCTATAGGTTTAATAGGACCCCTGCAGGTCAAAGGGCCTGAGGTAAAAGGAGTGGAAGAGTTAGCCCAAGACGAGGAAGATGACATACAAATGTCCCAACAGCGGTGAAATTTAATGGGATAAACATTCTTAGCAAATGCAAAAAGTTAAACATCAGGGATTTCCTTTCCAGAATGTACCCTAATCCTGATCCTAGCAAAGCCAAGGAATTTTGCTCTATCTAGAGAAAGATCTACTTCCAGAAGTTTAGCAAATTCCATTACCATTTTATGAAACAGGCTGACACTCCAAAGGTAGTGTGGGATGCCCTCAAGATGAATCCATTGCCTTTCTTTACGTAGTGTAAGCACTGCATTTGAATGAACCAACTAGGGAGCAAAAGACGTAGGTAGGGACACTAGGGTGGACCCATAGGCATTAAGAGCTTCATCCCTAGAGGCCGAAGAGGGGAACTTCAAAAGGAACTTTCCAGGGGAAAAATCATGGACCCCCTAGTTAGTGTTCTTGGGCCATTGAGAGGCTAGGTGAGACTCTAGGTCTTCTTTTGAAAGATGTGGGAAGTTATGATAGCATAAGAGGAGTAAAAGTAAAATTATTCACACATATCATCTGAAGGAGGAAGGATAATAGGATAATGAAGGAACTGGTCTGCCATTTGAATATGTTGACGTCTATTTGGTAGTCTATGAGCTAGGAAAAATTTACATATTACTACAGAATAATTAGGTGAGTTACATTTAAAATAGGCACTCTTGAATTTACAAACTAGCTTGGTGTGGCCACATAACCCATACTTAAAGCACCTACCCGTCCTACCACAAAAGAAGATTAATGGCGATTTGAGCTTCTTCCTCGTCACAAGCTCCCACCCAACCCCAGGAGAGGAAGGAGGACCTCCCAATGAATCCTACAGTATCAAGGGAACCAAGTTAGTCTGATTCTTTCTATATTGCAAGGGAGAAGCAAGAGAAGAGAATCAGGAGCCAAAAGTGTTTTTTAAGGGTGGAGATAAACTTGGTGGAGGAGGAGGGAGAAATTTGAAAGCTCGAGGAGGAGGATCTTGTGTGTCAGAAAATCCTTGACAAACTAACTTATTAATTGGGGGAAAGCATGTGTCTATAGCCTTTTGAGAGAGGCGACGATAAGAAGAGACATCGCTTGGGGAGTTGTCCCTGGTAATCAATTCTACTGAGTACGGGGAACATACTGTATCGTCAAGGGATGCATTACCATCATCCCTAATCTCCTGAATTAAACCCTCATTAAGGTAATTACTATCTACACCGATGGTAGCATGGGGATAATAACTCTTTTGGGAAGACGAAATGTCTATCCTGAATTCCCACAAAGGTAGCTTAAAGGACAAGTAATGCCATACATTAGACAAAACAAATGAGTTAGAATTCCAATTGTCGCACATCCTTCGATTGAAGATCTGACATCCCATCTCTCAAAAATCACAAAGCATTAATGACCCACTGGCAGCACTGCTATCTAGCTCGCAAAAAACAGAGACTCCACCAGTAGCACAAATAGAGACTCCTCTCAACGAGGGTCATTACAGCTAAATGGAACATCGGAGGTGTAACGACCCTCAAGTCGCTACTACTAAACTTAACTACAAATTTCCATTTAATTAATTTTATCTTTATTATTAACCAATAATTACACTAATAATGTAGCTAAGGCTAAGTACTCTTAACAGTAAATAAATCCACTAAACAATAGAAATAAAACTCAACTAACACTCTCCTAGATTTCTGATGTGTGGCGATATGACTCCTCCTATATGTACTAGCAACCAACAACTACTATCCTACACCTGCCAAAACACACAAAACAAAGCACGGGTAAGTGACCACTCAACGGTCACCCAGTACGCATCCCACCTACAACTTGGCAACCTATGTTGAGGGCAACCAAGACAGGCATCACTCCCAAAAGGGGCAATCTACTGACATCCAGTTAGAGTTGGAAAATGGTCAGCCCGCCCTAGCCTGGACCGGGCCGGGCCAGGCCGGGCCTGTTCCTACAGGCCATGGGCCCGACACTGCCCATGGCCCGTATGTGGGCCGGGCCTACGGCCAGCGGGCCAGGCTAGGTCGGGCCGGGTCATTGGGCCTAAAATGAATTTTAAATTGTTTTTTTATTATTAATAAAAAAAATAATTTGAAATACAACAATTTTTTTACATAAAAAATGCAAAAGATATTTACATCATTTGTTTTACATTTTTTTTAAAAATTTTTACATCAAGAATTATTCATTTGGGAAGTCTGTTCTACCTGTTGAAGTTGATGTCGCATCATCGTCTTCTTCTGATTCAGACTTCAAGCTCAATCCTTGAAAACAGTCAACCATATCGTACCAATCTTTTAAGCAGACGGAGGCTTCTACAGACTTATCTGATAATCTACATCTTTTATCATTTAATATTCTTTTCCCTGCAGAAAATGCAGATTCCGATGCCACAGTTGACGTCAGAATCATTAGTAAATCTTTTGCCATTTTTGCTACTATAGGAAACCTAATAGCTGTAGTAGACCACCATTTTAATATATTTAAGTTATCTATTTCTAAATCACTAAAAGCAATTGGGGATTCTAAATAATTATCTAATTCATTATTTGTACTTGAT
>JAMKQA010047528.1:0-10187 GCA_024699735.1 Posidonia australis | reverse complement strand
TGTCTAGAGTATAGGTGCATGAGGTGTAGGGGTGTGTCCTAATGCTCAGAAATATCGCTCGTGTGCCGGGCCAAGAGTTGATGCAAGAATATTGCATATAAGATCAGGGATCTAATATCTTGAGCGATTTATCATCCTTGCTCCCTATATGCCTAAATGCAAGCTAAAGTGCAGGAAAACTGCTGAAAACAGAGGAGTGCCTTCCTAATGCATCAAGGAAGAGAATCAGATGAAAACCCAGAAGCAAATCGGGTCGAGAAAAGCAAGCAAAATACAGGAAAAACATGTTGTGTGCTACTGAAAACAGGCCGCTGCACCTGTTTGGTGCGCCAGACTGGTGCGTCAGTCTGGAGCGCCACCTACGTGCGTCTAGGTGGGCTAGTGATGTATGCAGAGGCAAAAATAGAAAAACCCAGGTAAAGCAAAACATCAGAGGATGCATTCTGGGAATGCATGCAGCAGAAACCATTCTGCAGAAACTCAGGAAACATGCCTTGAAAGAGTTAAAATATGTAAATGCAATGCAATGACCTTGAGCTCAAGGGCCTGAAGCCTCACACAAGATCTCATCCATCAGAACTAGATGCAGGAAGCAATGATTCAGCCAAGCCTCTAGATCATGGACTGATACACATGGTTCTCACAAGGGAGTAATGTGCAATCAGTCTACCAGATTCAGCCTGGAACTGAATAACAAAACAGAGAAAACCCATGGAAAACAGTCTGATCGAAAGCTGAAAACATGCAGGTGACATCTCAGCAAACCAGAGAATAAATCAAGAAGAAACAAGCTCAAAACTCTGCAATAAAGTCATGCAAATATGGGGCTGAATGCAAGCACTCCGATCTCTGGCTAGTCTGGTGCGCCTGCTGAGTGCGCCAGACTGGTGCGCGGGTTTGGTGCGACAGGGATATGCGCCCCAGGGATTCTGGATCAGACTGTGACCCGATCCAGAACCCACCCAGCAGAGATACAAGGGGGATCTATGCAAGTGCTAAAAGGGTCTATGCTATGATAAAAACTGGAAACATGCTGCGAGTGTATAGGATCAAGAATCATCATGAAAACAAAGCATTTGAAACCATGGCGAGTTGGTGGGCTCATGCATAAGAATGTGTGAAATACTTAAGAACAAGCATGATCTGGATAAAACGAAACAAAACATGTATAAATGATGATCAAATGTGCATGCTTCTACGTGCAAGGGCATACATGGTGCACGGCAAAACATTATATGCAAGGAAACAACAACTCATGTAGATTACATGCTAGAAGTGCAAACATAGATTAGCATGGAGATTATTTGCATAGAATGCGAGCATGATATCATAAAACTACAAAAGCACGGAACAAAACAGATCATACATAATGTTTTTAGCATGTTTTATTCAATTCAGAAATGGCATTAAGAAAATAACAATGGAGGTAGAATGACTACCTCACAAAGTGTTCCTTCTTCGCGATATTAGAGATAAGAAGGTCCTTGTTGCTTTGGAAGGCTTTGGGACGCAAGGAGGTGCTTCAGGGAATGACAATAAGGCACTGGACTGGTGGAGAGGCTCGTGCAGAGATCGGGCTTTAGAGTAGATAATGGCTGGGTGCAAGGATTTCTGCTCAAGATTCTCAGCTTTCAGGATTTTCGTCCTTTCTGAAAGTGGTGCCTATGGGGGTCGTTTTATAGGGAACTCTCAGGGATGAGTTACGGGCATAAGGAGAGCCTCGCAGACGAAGAGCCTGGAATATTCCACAGCACATTCGCTGCTGGAGGTAACAGCCAAGGAAAGTGGAAAGCCAACAGTCGCAGCCTACGCAGCGTTGTGCGCCAGGGATGTGCGCTGGCTAAGTGCGCCACCTATGTGTGCTAGGGGAGTGCGCTAGGTTGGTGTGCTAGGTAGGTGTGCTAGGTAGGTGTGCTAGTTAGGTGTGCCAGGTAGGTGCTCTCCCCTATTGGTATGGTTTTCTAACTGGGCTGCGGACTTGCTATGGGCTTAGGGATTGGTCTAAGGGTCAGCCATATTCAAAGCAACAATTGGAGCCTTATCAATGAATCACCTCAAAATCGGGTTGCCTACACCTTGTAAATTTAAAATCCATTGCACACATATCCTTTTGAACTTAACTTGTCATGCATACTCCATCAAATTCAAAATCTATTACACACATACTCTTGTACTTATTTATGGTTAATTCGTAACAGATTTTTGTTAAGAGAGAATCGAAATGTCCAAAATACCATCTACAACATAATATCTTTCCAAATCATTTCCCTTCCTTTCAAAGTATCTTCTATCTTTGATTCTGTCATCTATTCTGATTTGAGTGTGAGGATTTCTCACTAGAGTCATTGGTGACCACTTGCTTCTTTACCCATTGCTCCAGGCTTATCTACCTAGAGGAGCTCCATGTATGCTCACTCAATGACAATCAAGAAGAGGAGAAGCAACATCATTTTTTATTTGTTGAAGGTGTCATTTCATAGAGGCAATTCATTTTCACATCTTCTCATATGGAGGCTAAGTTTATTATTGTTATGAGGCCACTGCACAAATACTTTTGGTTAGTTGAATTGAAATTTTGATTTTAAAATTGTAGATTCTATTTTCAACACTCTTGAAGTTCATTATGATCAATCATGGTTCAATGCTGCGTCAGTCAATTCATCCCTAGGATAACATCATAATCCTATATGTCCATTAAGATCAAACTAACCTGAAAGCTCCTGTCCCCCAGCTGAACATTAATTAGTCTTAGATATCTCCATGCTAGAATGTGCTCTCCCAACGGAGTGACTACGTCCCGGTGGAATGCCAACCTAGCTTGCCTGGTCCAGATCTCGACAGCAAATAACTTGAAGACGAAAGAAAAGAAACTCTTGGAGTCCAATAGGACTCAGACCATCTGATCAGTTACATAACCATAATCATAATCATAGTCATAACAAAATATAGTGTTGATTACATATAGGATCCATTATTACAAGACAAGATTCAGAATTACAAGGTCTCAACTAATTCTCACATTCCACAACATCTCCTAACGGACCAACATTTGGAACAGTAATAGAGAACATCTTACCCTTAGTTGACTGACGAGGCAGATCTCCCGTTGGCTTTGGTAGATTGGGACAGTTCTTCTGATAGTGTTCGGACTTCCCGCAATTATAACAGACTACATTGTTTAGGCTTCTCTGTCGGTGCTAACACTGTGTTGCTAAGTGCCTCTTTTTACTACAGACGTGGCAAGGTTCTGCCTTTGGACCGCTGCTTGAACCAGCTCGGCTAAAACCCACACTTTCTTCTTTACCAAAAGCAGGTTGCTCTTTCCATTTCTTCCTAGAGCTGCCAGAACTCGACGCTCCAGAGACAGAAGGTCGCGAGGTAAATTTCTTCCCCTTGTCTCTCTTAGGGTATTCCTCCTGGAACAATTTGCCAAGGTTTGACATCTAAAGCCAATAACTCTGGATCTCAGTGTTGGATTAAGTCCTTCAACAATTTCTTAGCTTTGTCCTTCTTGGTGACAACAACCTAAGAGAACTACTCCAGCCTAAGGAAAGACGACTCGTTCTCAGTCACAATCAAGCTTCCTTGCTTCAAGTTCTGGAATTCTCTATTCAGCTTGTCACACTCATGCTCGAGGAAGAACCTCTCATAGAACACCTCCCAGAAGTCCTCCCAAAAGATCATCAATAGGTCCATGTTCTGAAACTTGGTGTGGCACACAACCCTCCATCATTGATCCGCAGCGTCCTTGAGTTGAAATACTGCGATCCGGACCCATTTCTTGACTGGACATTCGATCCCTTCTAGGATCTTCTCTACCTCCAGGATCTAAGTTTCACACTCTTCTGATGTGCTGTGCCCATCTAAAGTCGACGCACCCAGCTAGAAGAACTACTTGACCCACGGGTCTCCTCTAGCCTTATCCTTATTGCTGTTGCTAAAGGATTAGGCAAATCCCTGCATCATCTCCCGCTGCATGCCCCTATAGGCATTACCCTCCTCCATCTCTGAATTGGGCATTGACGCCTTACCACGACCACAACCTCTATGCCACATCTCCCTCTCGCCACACGAACAAACAACAAGAAGTCAGGTGCAAGACTCTTTACTTGTGTAGTCCCACAGAGCCACTAGACTGGACGTCACCAAACTAGTGCACTGGTGTAACTTAAGCTCCGATACCACTTCTATAACACCCGAACCTGGGTACGCTACCTAAACTATGGTATCATAAGCAATTACAATATTTATAGTGGAAATAAAATAATTGAATCAACCAAAGGCTTATAAACCCAGACCTATGTGTGGCTAGTGGCTCCAAACATAGGCACCGGGACTGGACTGCACCTCAACCTATACCTAAAAACCAAACAAAGCACACGTGAGTGACATCTAGTCACCTAATACCCGCCCCACGCAAAAACCACGATAAAACCATGGGAAAACACTATTTCAATTATGTAGACACCCCATTTTGGTAGCCATTCACTGTGGGTTTCTCTGGAAGAGCGCCCTCTAGCGGTGACAAGGCACTCCACCACCGTTATACCCTAAAACCAACCTTAACACCTTAAATCAGTCCAAAACACTTAAACCAACCCAAACAAATCCTAAACACTATGCCCAACCCCAGAATCCAACCTGTCTACCCTATGCTAGTGGGATGCGCGGCTTAATCGCGGGTCGTGGATGCGCGGGAGGACCAAGGTTGTCCTGTGTGAGCTGCTCGAACTGTCATTGTCATCGTACCTTGTACGAGCCACGGCACCGCGTCGCTCTGCTGCTGCCTACCACGACCACACCTCTTCCACCACCACGCCTGGCGACCCACACCTTGTCGCCCCTACCAGCCGCCTACAAAATGTCGACGACCCATGCCCTGCCACCAGCTGCCTACACACGCCACCCTCTCCTCCAAATGGCCTCCCCTCAACCACGAGCCCTCTTTCTTGGATCTCTGGCCTCTCTGAATTGTTGGCCCCTCTGGACTCCCAACTCCGAGCTCCAGCCATCCTCGAGCAACCACCATCGCCAGCCACCCATTTCCGACCATCCTTCCATTTTTCGACCATCCAGAACCACACAACACCTCCCTTTCAGCCTTGCACCCATCACACTGCGCCAGAGCATCGTCCAACCTCCAGCAAAGCCTCTCGCTGAGGCACACCCCATCGCATTCCCCCATCGTCTGTCGGAACCACTGGTCGGAAATCAACTAACAAGTTAGAGCCACACTAGCACCCACATTACACCACCAAACCTTCCACCAACCTCTCCTTAACCCTTCGAGCCCACCTCCGTAGCCACCGTGCGCCGACAACCCGGAGAACGCAGCTCGAGCCGGCGGCGGAGGGGACAACCCACCATATACAGGTAACCACCTCCCCTGCTCTAAAAGCTTGTTTTCTTCCTCATTTTTATCCAGCATCTCCGTCATGTCATCCTCAGCATGATTGCATCTCATTTTATCATACATTCTAGCCACACATGTCGCTTCTCCACCTCCGGTGATGACAAAACCCATCTCTGACTGCGTAGGTGCAACCATCTTGCATCCAAGCTTGTTGGAACATTCCCTAGCACCCCCTCTAGCGTCCCATGCATCATATAACATTTTTGCATCATTGCATGTGGGTATGCAATTCGGTAAAGCTCGCAACTCTGTTCTGTCTCCGACATGCATGTCGTGGTTGCGCGTGAAACATATGCGGTTCTACCAGGGACTGAACAAGCCGTCAGGCTGAGCTCTGGCACCACCCACCTCATTCATTCCACCACCCCATATCTATGCATCCTAGGACCTAACCCATGGCATGCATCTATTCATGGTAGTCCCGTCTAGGTCCCCATGCATCCATTTAGTCATTTACATTGTCATATTTCATGCTGGAGTGGGGCGAAAGTTGCTAGCTTGCTATCCTATTCTGTGACTGGCATGTGCACCTTGGTTGTGCGACAGACTTGTGCGGTGGACATGCACGAGTCTACTAGGGATAGAACACATAGCTGGCCTAAGTCCTTACCCACTTATCCCATCCATTTCCACACCACATATCCATGCATCGAGACACATGCACTTGCATCTACATTAATCATGCTTATGACTCATGTCATCATGCATGATGTACCACATTGCTCTCTCTCTAGCATTTTATACCTCATGCACCATGTCATTCACATCATGAATCATGACACACTTGCATTTATAGGCGATGACGATTACTATATCGAATCCTTTTGATTGACGGTCCAGATTCACATAGCGTTTCTGAGCACACTTACGTCATATCATTTTCACCCCACTCACATCACTTGCATTGGCATAGCATATGACATACATCCATCTTAGTCCTAGCAAGCATACATGATCATTTTCATTCAACGACACACAAGCGAGCGAAAGCCTAGAAAAATCAATTTCTTAGGTGCATAGGGGTGCCTAACACCTTCTCCATGCGTAACAGGAGTCCTTACCCTTTCTTTGGCCTGCAATGACCAATGTGTTGCATCCATTAGGTACAGAGCATGCACACACATTCATACATACATTTGCATTCATTTTGTATTGTTTTTCTCACATTTTATCA
Source organism: Posidonia australis (assembly GCA_024699735.1). Taxonomy (NCBI): domain Eukaryota; kingdom Viridiplantae; phylum Streptophyta; class Magnoliopsida; order Alismatales; family Posidoniaceae; genus Posidonia; species Posidonia australis. Next base: position 3,600 of record JAMKQA010047528.1, on the reverse strand, counting down.
CATCTGGTTTTCCTCGTCTTTCCGGCTTTTAAAAAGATTAGGTGGCGACTCCGTTTTGTCTTTATTGTTTCTTTTTTGTGTTTTCTTCGGTGTCTTCAAATCGAGTGTCCTTTCTTGAATTTACCATCTTCGTTATGGCCTTTTTGGTCCTTTGCGCGTTCCCTTGCCACGAAAGGTTAGTTCCAGTATGGTCACTGTGATCGTGCCCCCGCTCGAGGAGTGGAGGGATCACAGCCATGTCGAGATGGCGAGGGTGCGAGATGGGATGAGAAGAGAGAAATGGAGTCGCCACCTAGTCTTTTAAGGGAAAGACGAGGAAAACCACAAACGATTCACTAAAAGTGAATGAATGAGACGCAAACGTGAAGGCCAGATGTCTACTAACCAGTGGATGGGTAAGGATTCCTATTATGCACGGGGAAGGTGTTAGGCACCCCCATACGCCTGAGAAACTCGGTCTTTCTAGTCTAATTTGCTTGCTTGAGACTGAATGAGTGTTTGTTCTGCCTAGATTGTGTTCTAATCATACCGATGTGAGTGTCAAGACAATACTAGATGGATGTGAAAGATGATACGCAAAAAATGAAGAGAAATCCACATGAATTGACAAAATCACGAAAATCAAAACGGAAAAAAATAACCCGTGATGGGGTTAAATGTCGGCCCTTAGGCCTGTTACTGTACACCCTCGGGTGATGAGGAAAATCGTGAAAATCGAGAAACTCTCGGAAAGCGTCTCGCAAATCAGCAGAAATTAGGATAAATCCGAGAAAATCAGAAGGAGAAAATAATCCTCATTCCGGGACCATGTCGGCTTTGACAAGCCTTTTACTGTACGCCCTCGGGCAATGGACAACCAAAACAAGTCAAAACCACGGAAAATCGAGGAAAAACCGGAAAACAGGGAGTAAACCAAGCCGGAATCAAGCTAGGAAAACATACGCAAAGCCGAGAAGAAAAGACGAGAAAATCTATGCAAAAAGATGTGAAAAGCCTTGCAAAATGCAAGTGTGAATGCAAATGTGAGAAGTCTAGGGAGTTTTGTGCAAAAAGCCCAAATTCCGAGCAAAACTGAAGTTCTGAAGCCCAAGCTGTCAAAAATACATAGGAAAACACATTCTATGCAAGAATGAAGAATTTGGGGTCAAATGTGCATCCCTAGTCAAAATGAAGTTCTCTAGGGGTTAGAATGCAATTTACCCACTAATGCATGCATGCAAGTCAATTTTGCATAAAATCATGGTAAAAATGCAAGAAAATGTTTCAGAAATGATCCAGGAAGTTTCAGGGGCAAAATGGTCATTTTACCCTTGAAAACAGGCAATGAGAACAATTCTACAAAGCAAAGGGGGTAAACTACAAAAAAACAACAAACAAAGCATTCTAGGAAGTTTTGAAGAAATTCAGGGGCAAAAATGTAATTTTCAATGAGATTAAAACATGTAAAAGAAAATCAGTGAAAAAGGAGGGTTAAAATGCAATTAAACCAAGAAAATAAGCTTCTAGAATGTTTTAAAACAAATTCAAGGAGTTTTATGCAATTTTCACAATAAAATAAGCCTTCTGGAAGTTTTTTGTAAAACACAGGAGCTCAAATGCAATTAAACCAGTGAAATTGTGCATCTGAAACAATTTTAAAAAATGTAAGGACTTACATGCAATTTTCACAAAGGAAATGAATTGTTAGAAACTTTCCAAGGAAATCTAGGGTTATCAATGCAATTTGCCTGAAGCAAAATACATTTTATAAACTCCGGAGGGCTTTTATTAAAGATTTAAACTCAGAAAACATTACTTTAAAAGTTCAGGGTAAGAAATGTAATATTTTCAATTAAAACTTTATTTGAAACATTTAAGAAAAATATATGCAGGACCTAAATGCAAGAGAAGGACCTAAAAGTAATTCCAAGGACCTAAAAGTAATTAAAATGAGGACCTAAATATAATTATTAAAACTTAAAATAAAATAATAAAAAAAATCCAAATTTCTTCTATTCGAAGATCACCGACGACCCCCCTCGTCGGCGCAACTCCGGCGAGCTTCCAGCCGCGATGTAGCGATGGGGAAGCGGCGACGGTGGTAGGGGAAGCACGGGGGAGCCACGGCGAGCTCTCTCACTGCGGTGGGCTGCACTGGGGAGGTCCGAGAGCCCCCCCACCCCCCACACACCTCGAGCTCCGGCGTACAGCTTCTGACAGCGCCAGAGAAGACGACGGCATGGCTGGGGCGGTCTAGAGGCTGGAGCAGCGCGACAGAGGCTTGGGGAGCACCGTGGGGACATGGCGAGGCTGGGACGATGCCTGGTGAAGCCCAAGGAGGTCTGGAGGCCTCCCCCCACCTCTGTCTCCGGTGACGGGGACGATGGCGGCGGTGCGGGTCGCTGTGGGGACTCTAGCTAGCAGTGGAGAGGCTCGGCGGGTTCGTTGGAGATGCGCGGAGCCCCTGAGCATGGCCACTAGCGGCGGGGACCTTCGGAGGCCTCGAACGACTACACGGTGAGGATCACCGGTGTAGGGCAGCGACGAGATTGCAGAGTCGACGGCGACGCCTCCCCTAGCCACGGGAGGCCAAAGAATCCTCCCTTAAGTGTCGTGGACCAGAGAGGAGGAGGAAGAAGAAAGGAGGAAGGCTCGTGGGGCCTTGCCTGAAGCCGAACGGCTTTAGGCCCACCGGTGGTGGTGCAGCAGCGGGTAGGAGGCGCCGCTCCACCACGACTGGTTCAGGGAACCTAGAGGCAACTACGGGGCATGCTATGAATTGAAACAGAAGAAGAAGAGGAGTACCTGGATGGCAGTCTGGTTGTCCTCCAGCGACGACCATGGCACTCCTCTCGGCTGATGCGCTGGTGGCGTTGGCTGAGGTCCGAGGTTGTGGAAAAAACTAGTGGGGGTGGTCTCAGGCTGTGAGAATAGGCTAGGCTTCTCTGGAGTTTTGCAGGGGTCTCTCGAGCTCTCCTCCTCTCTCCGGTGCTCTCCGTTCAGTTCTCCATCCATCTTTGTGATGCGGTTTCTCTAGGCATTTAAGGGGTGGAAGGAGTGAGGGATCGTGGCTGCGGTGGCTGGCAGTTGGGCTGTCGTGGGAATGAGGGAGATAGGGAGAGGGTCCGGGGAGGAAGAAGGCACTGTGGATTCATTTTTTGTGCTTCCTTAGTTTTCGATTAAATGTGGGTTTGGGCTTAATGGGCTGATTTTTGGACCTTTGGTTTTTTCTTTTTTTGCTCGTTTTGTTTTTGGTTTCTTTGGTTGTTTTAGGCTTTAATTTTTTTTTTGATTTTAATAATTTGCTTTGGTGATTTTAATTAAATTCTGATTTTGTTATTTTGAAATTTAATTGTTTTTAAATTAGGTTTTTAGATGTTTGAATTTAATTAAGAGATTTTAAATTAATTTTTTTTGGGATTTAAAGTTTTTAGGATTTTTTTCATTTTAGGTTTTTGTGACTTAATTAATTAGTTTTAAATTAGGATTATCAAGATTTTAATTATTTTAGAGGTTTTTAGATTTTTTAGTTTAAATTAAGGTTTTGGGTTTTAATTAAAGTTTTTGGGTTTTAATTGGAATTTTGGGTTTTAATTTAATTTTTAGATTTTAAACATGGTT
>JAMKQA010047527.1:0-15402 GCA_024699735.1 Posidonia australis | reverse complement strand
TGAAATGGAAAATGGTATTTGAAAAATTGGAAAGAGTTTTGAAATGGAACACTAATAATGTGTTATGAACAAGATTGTGGTTTCCGAGCTTGAGCCGGTGTAGGCTGAGCCTAGGCCTTTGAGCCTAGTTGTTCGGGTCACCGGGCTCATAGCGGTGTAGGCTGAGCCTAGGCCTTTGAGCCTAGTTGTTCGGGTCACCGCCGGTGTAGGCTGAGCCTGGGTAGTTGTACTGGTCACCGAGCTCATAGTGGTGTAGGCAGAGCCGTGGCTTTTGAGCCTAGTTGATCGGGTCACCGACGGTGTAGGCTTAGCCTAGGTCATTGGACCTAGTTGTTCGGGTCACCGACTGGGCGTCAGACAGAGACGTATCCCCGTGCACTTATGAAAATGAAATTGAGTCCGGTTGGCCGGGGCGGTGACATCCCACACGGGGAAACTCATCGCGGAAGTGCAGGAAGGTAGGGGAAGGATGTCCTCACCTACTGCTTGTGTGCCTGGTTACCCCTGATCAAGGTAACAACAGTAAAGAAAAGTGGAAATGAATAAAGAAGAGAAATGTGTTTTGGTCAGGATTGGACTTATGAAATGGTCCTAAAATCCTGGAAAGAAATGATGATGTTTTAACCAGTTGCCAGCCAATGTTTATGATTTGATTTTGAGCCCAATGGGGCATTGTGTTTTAGGCTAGTTCTGGTCAGAATGTGTATTTTAAAAGTGTGTTTTGGGAAGAAGTCCCCAGTATTGAAAATGAAATGTTTTGGAAAAATGAATTCCAAAAGGTTTTTGAAAGAAATGTAATGGAATGTTTTGTAAGAAGAATATGTGATCATGGAACAAATTTCCAAGATGTTTGGGAAAAGAAAAGAGATATACCTTTTGAAAAAGAATTTGGTTTTGGGATTGAATTCCCAAGTGATTATTTAATAAAAGAAAGGATGATTTTCAGAAAGGAGGAAACCAAGTTTCGCAAAATGGTAAGAAACGAGTTTCTTTAGGTTTTGCCGAGTTTAGTTTGTGGTTATGTGTTATGGGGCGCGTACTGGGTGACTTAGATGTCACTCACGCGTGCTATTTGGCTTTCAGGTGCAGACCGTATGCAGCGGAGTCCCGATGCAGGAGTTGGAGCTTCAAGCCACACATTGTGATCCTGAACGTGAGCCTTAGTTACAATTCTATTTGTTCTGTAATTATGTGTAATTATGCTTGTGATACTGTGATTTGGTAGCGTGCCCGGGATTAGGGCGTTACACCATTAATAAACCATTTAAGGAATATAACAAATAATTACATGGTTTACAAATAAAAATGGATAATCAGGCCCAGATGTCACAATCCAAAACAATTACTTTGGCTGATATCATAAACTATCACTTAGGCTGATATCCTAAACTATCACTTAGGCTGATATCCTAAACTATCATTTATGCTGATATTCTAAACTATGATTTAGGCTGATATCCAAAGCTATCACTTAGACTGATATCCTAACCTATCACTTAGGCAAATATCCCAAACTATCACACAGACTGATATCCAAAACTATCACTATGACTGATATCCAAAAGTAACACTCTGGTTGATAACCTACACTATCACTTAAGCTGATATCCTAAACTATCACTTCGGTTGATATCCTAAACTATCATTTTGGCTGATATCCCAAACCATCACTTAGGTTGATATCTTATACTACCACATTGGCAGATATCCTAAACTATCACTCAGCTGTTATCCTCAACTATCACTAAGGCTGATATCCAAAACTATCACTTAGGATGATATCCTAAACTATCATTAAGGTTGATATCCTAAACTATCACTCATGATGATATCCAAAACTATCACTTAGGCTGATATCCTAAACTATCACTCAGGCTGATATCCTAGACTTTCTCCTTATGCTAACATCCTAAACTATCACACAGGCTGACATCCTAAACTATCACTAAGGCCAGAATCCTAAACAATCATTTAGGACGATATCCTAAACTGTCACTTAGGATGATATCCTAAAATATCACATAGGCTGATATCCTAAACTATCACTCACACTGATATCCTGAACTATCACACAGGCAGATATCCAAAACTATTACTAAGGCAGATATCCTAAACTGTCACCTAGGCCGATATCATAAACTATCACTCAAATTGATATACTAAACTATCATTTAGGCTGATATCCTAAACCATCACATAGGTTGTTAACCTAAACTATCACTTAGGTTGATATCCTAAACTATCAATCTGGCGGATATCCTAAATTATAACTTAGGCTGATATCCTAAACTATCACTCACACTGATATCCTTTAATATCTCTTTGGCTGATATCCTAGACTATCACAAAGGTTGATATCCTAAACAATCACTTAGGTTGATATCCTAAACAATTACCTAGGCTGATATCCAAAGCTTTCACTTAGGCTGATATCCTAAACTATCACTCAGGCTATTATCCTAAACAATCATTTAGGCTGATATCCTAAACAATCATTTTGGCTGATATCCTAAATTATCACTTAGGGTGATATCCTAATCTATGACATAGGCTGATATCCTAAACTATCACATAGACTGATACCCTGAACTATCACTCAGGCTGATATCCTGAACGATCTCTTTGGCTGATATCCTAAACTATCACTTAGGCAGATATCCAAAACTATCAATCAGGTTGATATCCTAAACAATCACTCTGGTTGATATCCAAAACTATTACTTTGGCTGATATCATAAACAATAATTTAGGCTGATATTCTAAACAATCATTTAGGCTGATATCCTAAACTTTCAATTAGGCTAATATCCAAAACAATCACTTGGGTTGATATCCCAAACTATCATTCAGGCTGATTTCCAAAACTATCACTCGGGCTGCTATCCAAAACTATCACTTAGGCTGATATACTAAGCTATCACTTTCGCAGATATCCTAAACTATCGCTTAGGCTGATATCCTAAACTATCACTTAGGCTAATATCCTAAACTATCATTCAGGTAGATATCTAAAACTATCACTCATGCTGAAATCCTAAACTACCGCATAGGCAGATATCCAAAACTATCACTTAGGCAGATATCCTATACAATCACTTAGGCTGATTTCCTAAACTTTCACTAAGGCTGATATCCAAAACTACCAATCTGGCAGATAACGTAAACTATCACATTGGCTGATATCCTAAACTATCACTTTTGTTGATATCCTAAACAATCACTCTAGCAAATATCTTAAACGATCATTTAGGCTAATATCCTAAACTATCACCTAGGCTGATAACATAAACTATCACTTGGCTGATATGCTAAACTATCACTTAGGTTGATACCCTAATCTACAACTTAGACTAATATCTTAAACAATCACTTACGCTGATATTCTAAACTATCATTTATGTTGATATCCTAAACTATCATTTAGGTTGATATCCAAAACTATTATTTTGGCTGATATCCTAAACTATCACTCAGGCAGTTATCCAAGACTTTCACTTTGGCTGATATCCTAAACTATCACATAGGCTGATATCCTAAACTATCACTTAGGATGATATCCTAAACTATCAATCTGGCTGATAACCTAAACTATCACACATTTTGATATACTAAAATATTACTTAGGCTGAAATCCTACATTATCACTCAGGCTGATATCCTAAACTATCACTTAGGCTGAAATCCAAAACTATCACTTGGGTAGGTATCCTAAACAATCATTAAGGACGATATCCGAAACTGTCACTGAGGTTGATATCCTAAACTATCATTTTGGCTGATATTCTAAACTATCATTTAGGCTGATATCCTAAATTGTCAACTAGGCTGATATCCAAAACTATCACTTAGGACGATATCTGAAACAATCATTCAGGCTGATATCCTAAACTGTCACTCAGGCTGATATCCTAAACTATCACTTATGCTGATATCCCAAACTATCACTCAGGCTACTATCCTAAACTATCACTTAGGCAGATATCCTAAACTATCACTCAAGCTGATATCCAAAACTATCACTTAGGCTGATATCCAAATGTATCACTCAAGCTGATATCCTAAACTATCACTTACTCTGATAACCTAAACTATTACTTTGGCTGATATCCTAAACTATTATTTTGGCTGATATCCCAAACAATCACATAGGTTGATATCTTAAACTATCTCTTTTGTAAATTACCTAAACTATCACTTAGGCTGATATCCTAATCTATCATTTAGGCTGATAACCTAAACTATCGCTTAGGCTGATATCCTAAATTATCACTTTGGCTAATATCCAAAACAATTATTTAGGCTGATATCCCAAACTATCACTTAGGATGATATCCTATACTATCACTTTCGCTGATATCCTAAACTATCAAATAGGTTGATATCCTAAACTATCACTTAGGATGATATCCTAAACTACAACTCTGGCTGATAACTTAAAGTATCACACATTTTGATATACTAAACTATCACTTAGGCTGAAATCCTACACTATCACTCAGGCTAATATCATAAACTATCACTTAGGCTGAAATCCAAAACTATCACTTGGGCAGGTATCCAAAACAATCATTAAGGATGATATCCTAAACTGTCACTGAGGTTGATATCCTAAACTATCATTTTGGCTGAAATTCTAAACTATCATTTAGGCTGATATCCTAAATTGTCAACTAGGCTGATATCCAAAACTATCACTTAGGACAATATCCTAAACTATCATTTAGGCTGATATCCTAAACTATAACTCAGGCTGATATCCTACACTATCACTTAGGCTGATATCCCAAACTATCACTCAGGCTGCTATCCTAAACTATCGCTTAGGCAGATATCCTAAACTGTCACTTAGGCTGATATCCAAAACTATCACTTAGGCTGATATTCAAATGTATCACTTAGGCTGATATCCTAAACTATCACTTACTCTGATATCCTAAACTTTCAATTAGGCAGATATCCTAAACAATCACTTGAGCTGATATCCCAAACTATCATTCAGGCTGATTTCCATAACTATCACTCAGGCTGCCATCCAGAACAATCACTTAGGCTGATATACTAAGCTATCACTTTCGCAGATATCCTAAACTATCGCTTAGGTTGATATCCTAAACTATCACTTAGGCTAATATCCTAAACTATCATTCCCGCAGATATCCTAAACTATCACTCATGCTGAAATCCTAAACTATCGCGTAGGCAAATATCCAAAACTATCACTTAGGCAGATATCCTAAAGAATCACTTAGGTCGATTTCCTAAACTTTCACTTAGGCTGATATCCAAAACTATCAATCTGGCAGATATCCTAAACTATCACTTTTGCTGATATCCTAAACTATCACTTTTGTTGATATTCTATACAATCACTCTAGCAAATATCCTAAACTATCATTTAGGCTAATATCCTAAACTATCACCTAGGCCGATATCATAAACTATCACTTAGGCTGATATCCAAAACTATCACTTAGGCTGATACCATAAACTACAACTTATATTAATATCCTAAACTATCACTTACGCTGATATTCTAAACTATCATTTATGCTAGTATCCTAAACTATTATTTAGGCTGATATCCAAAACTATCATTTTGGCTGATATCCTAAAATATCACTCAGGCAGTTATCCTAAACTATCACTTTGGCTGATATCCTAAACTATCACATAGGCTGATATCCTAAACTATCACTTAGGATGATATCCTAAACTATCACTCTAGCTGATAACCTAAACTATCACACATTTTGATATACTAAACTATCACTTAGGCTGAAATCCTACATTATCACTCAGGCTCATATCCTAAACTATCACTTAGGCTGAAATCCAAAACTATCACTTGGGCAGGTATCCTAAACAATCATTAAGGACGATATCCTAAACTGTCACTGAGGTTGATATCCTAAATTATCATTTTGGCTGATATTCTAAACTATCATTTCGGCTGATATCCTAAATTTTCAACTAGGCTGATATCCAAAACTATCACTTAGGACGATATCTGAAACTATCATTCAGGCTGATATCCTAAACTGTCACTCATGCTGATATCCTAAACTATCACTTAGGCTGATATCCCAAACTATCACTCAGGCTACTATCCTAAACTATCACTTAGGCAGATACCCTAAACTATCACTCAGGCTGATATCCTAAACTATCACTTACTCTGATATCCTAAACTATTACTTTGGCTGATATCCTAAACTATCATTTTGGCTGATATCCCAAACAATCACATAGGTTGATATCTTAAACTATCTCTTTTGCAAATTACCTAAACTATCACTTAGGCTGATATCCTAAACTATCACTTTGGCTAATATCCAAAACATTCATTTAGGCTGATATCCCAAACTATCACTTAGGATGATATCCTATACTATCACTTAAGCTGATATCCTAAACTATCACTTAGGCTAGTATCCAAAGCTATCATTTAGGCTGATATCGAAAACTGTCACTTAGGCTGATATCCTAATCTTTCACTTTGGTTGATATCCTAAACTTTCATTTAGACTGATATCCTAAACTATCAATTAGGCTGATATCCTAAACTATCACTAAGGTAGATATCCGAAACTATAATTTAGGTTGATATCCTAAACTATTCTTAGGTAGATATCCTAAACTATCACTTTGGCTGATTTCCTAAACTATCACATAGATAGATTTCCTAAACTATCACTTAGGTTGAGAACTTAAACTATCACATAGGTAGATATCCTAATCTATCAATTAGGCTGATATCCAAAACTATCTGTAGACACCCCGACTTTGAGGTGGCTCATAGATAAACACTTTGAAGATGTTGCTTTGGATGCAGTAAGCCCATTGACTTTCGAATCCTATTTGACACTTGAACCAGCCAGAGATCAGTGCATAAACCGACGACAAGCCTGTAGTAAACCCGTGGCCCAATTAGCAATTCAGGCAGCTAGTGGAGAGCACCAATGTGGAGCACTAGATTGGAGCATCCAGTAGGAGCACCATAGTGGTGCACTAAGCTACAGCACCAAGATGGAGCACTTTTCTGGTGCACCATCTTGGCGCACCAAGCTAGCGCACAGTAACTTTTCAAGGTGCTGGCTACTGGCTTTCCATCTTCTACGCTTGTAACCCTCGCCAACAGATATTCCTTGCGAATCTACGCAAGGCTCTTCATTTGCGAGGCTGTCTGCATCCCATTGGAGTTACCATTGTGAGACTGTATAAAAAGACATTCATTGGCAACCATTTAGCTCTCTTGGTTAAGTTACCTATTTACTCCCAGCATCTCACTCTCGTTTCCAGAGGATACCCGTACATTCCAAAGCATTCTCTGCTCATCCAAAGCAATAAGGAAGTGTTATCTTGAGCCCACAAGGAAGAAACATCTTGGTCAAGGTAAGATCCCTACTCCTCTTTTCACTTATCCTTTTAATAAAGCTCTAAATATTGCACTAAATAAAGCATGCAATGCACTGAACATATGGTCTGTTAATAATCTGTTTTCGTGTTGTTTTTATGATAAAATGATTTCTCCTACATGTATATCCACAATGCTTCTATGCCATGTTAAATTCTGCATGATGTAATCTCTATTTTGCTTACATACTAAATCTTGATTCATGCAAATGCTTGTTGTGAAATGAGCTGCAAATATACTCTTTACATATTTATCATCTTTACATGATTATTAGGTTCATTAATTGATTGTATACTCCTTAGAGCCTACTAAGCAGTAGCTTCAACCCATTAACCCATGAACTTGCATGATTAAGAAACGATAAAAAGACTTTTATGTTTGTTTTTTATCATGGTTCTGTTCTCTACCATTTAAATAATCGATCTAGTTAAAATTAGTCACATTTCATCACTAGCAGCTGGACCAGAATCTAAAATCAGACTGCTATCTGATTCATATTTTCTGGAGTGCACCACACTGGAGCACCAATGTGGCGCACCAACGTGGCGCACCTCACTAGAGCACCATCCTGGTGCACTAGTTTGGACTAGAGAGCAAATCATCATCTTTATATCATTGATCTGCATGCTTTTCCAGGTGTTTTTGCCTTTGATTTTTCTAATGTACATTCTCTGATATGTCATGACTTTGCATGCATGATCTCAGTCTTGGATAGCACTGCTTTTAAGACTTTTTGCATCTTGCATGTTCAGCCTGTTGCTGAAATTTGGTGAACTGATTGCCCCATGAACTCCTGTTTGGGAGGTTCTCATGCAACAGTCCATGATAGCATGGCTGGATCTTGTTGTTTTTACTTAGCATAAAGATGGTGTGGTCTTGTGTGAGGCATACAACCCTTGAGCATAAGACCCATATTATGTTTTCACTTATTAGCCTAAGTGATAGTTTAGGATATCAACTAGAGTAATAGTTTAGGATGTCAACCTACATTACAGTTTAGGATATCCACTAGAGTGATTGTTAAGGATATCGGTCAAAGTGATAGTTTAGGATATCAACCTATGTGAAACTTTAGGATATCAGCCTGAGCAATAGTTTAGGATATCAGCCTGAGTGATAGTTTAGGATATTATCTTGAGTGATAGTTTAGGATATTGGCCTAAGTGATTGTTTAGGATATCAAATTAAGCGATAGTTTAAGGTATCTGCCTAAACGATAGTTTAGTTTATCAGCCAACTTGATAGTTTAGGATATCAACCAAATTGATAGTCTAGGATATCAGCCTAAGTGATAGTTTCAGAAATCAGCCTGATAGATAGTTTAGGATATCTTCTTAAGTGATAGTTTAGGATATCAACCTGAGTGATAGTTTAGGATATCAACCTTAGTGACAGTTTAGGATATCAGCCTAAGTGGTAGTTTAGGATATCAAGCAGAGTGATAGTATTGGATATCAGCCTTAGTGATAGTTTAGGATATCAGCCTAAGTGATAGTTTTGAATATCTGCCTGAGTTATTGTTTTGGATATCAGCCTGAATAATAGTTTATGATATCATCCTAAGTGATAGTTTAGGATATCAGCCTAAGTGACAGTTTAGGATATCAACCTAAGTGATAGTTTAATATATCAGCCTAAGTGATTGTTTAGGATATCAGTCGGAGTGATAGTTTAGGATATCATCTTGAATGGCATTTTAGGATATTAGCCTAAGTGATAGTTTAGGTCATCAGCCTAAATGACAATTTAGTACATCAAGATAAGTGATACTTTAGAATATCAGCCTAAGTGATAGTTTAGGATATCAACCTAAGTGATAGTTTAGGATATCAGCCAAAGTGATAGTTTTGGATATCAACCAAAATGATAGTTTAGGATATCAGCCAAAGTTATAGTTTTGGATATCTGCCAAAGTGATATTTTTGGATATCAGCCTAAGTGATAGTTTAGGATATCGTCTGAGTGATAATTTAGGATATCAGCCTAAGTGAAAGTTTTGGATATCAGCCTGAGTGATAGTTTAGGATATCTGCCTAAGTGATAGTTTAGGATATCTGCCTGAGTGATAGTTCAGGATATCAGCCTAAGTGATAGTTTAGGATATCGGCGTAAGTGATAGTTCAGGTTATCAGCCTAAGTGGTAGCTTATGATTTCAGCCTAAGTGATAGTTTGGGATATTAGCTTATCTAATAGTTTAGGATATCAACTTGAATGATAGCTTTGCTTATCCGTCTGAATGATAGTTTAGGATATTAGCCTAAGTGATAGTTTAGGATATCTGCCTTAGTGACATTGTAACACCCGTAAAATTCATTTTGTAATTATTTACAATTTTATGAATTTTATTCCTAAACGGGTGTTACTGTTCCGAGGTCGTTGTGTAGTTTTATGCTTTTGGGCTTAGGCCTCATGGGTTGGCTACGATTTGCGTGTCCCTGTGTGTGGTTGGCACTATGCATGTGGCACTGTGTTTGTAGGACCCGGGTGTGCGTCCGTGTGAGGCCTAGGTGTGGGGTCATTGTGGGACCCGCATGTGTGGGCTGGTGGTTGAGGCTTGCAGTTGGCCTCGTTGGTGGTGGCTGGCGGTTGGCTACTCGTGTAGTGTGTAGGTGGTCGAGACGCGTAGGTGGGCACATTTTTAGCTACTGCGAGCGTAGGCTTTATAAGCCGCACCGCACTTCTCCTCGCCACCCATCGTCGTTCCCTCCTTCCTGCTTCTTCCTTTCCCCTCCTCCTCGGTGGTGCACTTCTTCTTCTCCACCTCCACCTTCTTTCCCTTCCTCCCCACTTCTCCTTCTCCTTCCCCTTCTTCCTTTCCACTCGTCTCCCCTACCTCCTTTGTTTTCCCCCTGCATCGTGCGTGCACTACGAGAGAGAGGAAGAAGTCGAGGGAGAGAATCAGAGGGCTATGGTTGCTCGTGGTGGTGCGCGAAGCTCGCGTGGTGTCCCCCGTGGCCGTGGTTGCGCCGGAGTTTGCCGGAGTCGGTCGGAGATCGTTGAAGGCGTTTCTTAGGTACGCATCTCCACCTCATGTAATAGAGAGCAAGAAATTTGTAGAAAATGCTAGGATTGCATGAAATCTAGGTAAATTTCCCTTCCTAGAATTTATTGTGTATTTATGGAGCATTTACTGGCCATTTATGCCAGTGGTTGCGTTTTTGGTCGTTTTGACCCTTCTGCCTTTGTGATTTTATATCTCGATGCATGGTAAATGGATTTTGGTTTTGTTTGTTTGGTTTTGGAGTAGACTTGATGGTCTACATCATATGTTTTATGCAAGATTTTTGGTGTTTGTTTAGGGGATCCGATTGGAGGTCCCAGTTGGGGTGATTTTAGACGATGGGGTTTGGGATGTTTTCTGGTTTTGTAGAATTTGGCATACCGAATGGATACGGCATACCGAGTCAGGGGATTTCTGTATACTAATTCCGCTCGGCATACCATTTTTCTGTCAGTTTAGGTCCTTTGGTCAAGTTTCGGTCATCCGTTTTTGGACGGTATACCAAATTTGGCCTACGTGTTGACCGTTGACCTAATTTGGTCGACCGATCCAGATCGGCCTACCGAACCAAGGGTTTTTGGCATACCGAACTTGATTTTGGCATGCCGATTCTGGGCCCAAATGAGTTTGCAAATGTGTTTCCGATGGCTTTTTGGATGTCATGTTTTGTCCCTATGAGATGGGATTGTGGGCCATCAGTGGTGGTCCCTTGGGACACCTGATGCACCGTTTTGGCGAGGTTTTGGAAGCTTTTTCAAATGATATGAAAATTGTTTCAAAAACGGATTTCAAGGAAATGGGTGGCCTGGTTTGGAAAATGATTTCCTTGTTTTCTGTGTGCGGGCCGAGGCAGCATGGGATCATGTCGTCGGGACTAGGGAATGTGATGAGATTCTCAGGTGGTCGAGCGTGATTCCCCCTATTGAGATTGAGGGCTGAGATACCTGAGGCTGAGGGGCGTCGGGTCATGGAGTATTGAGACTCCTTAACTATCGTCTCAAGGCTAGGGTTGTGGTTCGCGGGTTGAGGTGTCTTGTGGCATGACGGGGAGGTATGATACTCCTACTGTCGCTGTGAGCACAAAGGCTCGGGTGTTGTCGGGTGTGGAGGTATGACACTCCCTCTTGAGCACCATGTGTGGAGGACGCTGTGAGGAGGCATACCATGTGGTGGCCAGTGTGGGTGGGACACGTACCGCGCAGTTGGTAGCATCCTGAGAGACATGACAGCCTTCCCAGGGAGGGGTTAGCTTCTGATGGTTCTCCAAGTGGGAGAATCGCAGGACGATGGTTGGCTCCTGCACAGGCTAGCACACCATTGCAATGCAGAACGTTGGGGTCGCTCGTTAGTGCACTACGTGTGGCCAGAGTTAGGTTGCCTAGCGCCGGGCTTCCCAACTCACTGTGTGTGGTTCTGGCCATTGAGGACCTTTGCTTGTGGCATTGGGATAGTAAAGCCCTGGTATGTGGTTTCAACCTATGTGGGCATGATTTATTGGGTTTTAATAAAATGGTTTACGAAAGGAATTTAAAAGGATAATGATTGTAGTTTGTTTTCCGTGGTTTTCGTGGGGTGTGTACTGAATGACTTTGGTCACTCATGCGTTTTCCTTGTAGTTTTGGCTTGCAAGTGTAGACATGCGATTGGCATAGCATAGTGCATATAGAACGGAGTCTCCTAGCCACACACACAGGTTCCTAGTAGTTAAATATTTTCTGTTTAGCTTTAGTTTCCTCGTAATTTAATTTTTTAAATTTATTGTGGAAAATTTGGGTCGTGACAGACATTTTAGGATATCATCCAAAGTGATAGTTTAGGATATCAGCCTAGGTGGTAGTTTAGGATATCAGCCAGAGTGATAGTTTTGGATATCAGCCTGAATGATAGTTTAGGATATTAGCCAAATTGATTGTTTAGGATATCAGCCTAATTGATAGTATAGGATATCAGCCTGAGTGTTAGTTTACGATATAAGCCTAAGTGATAGTTTATGATATCAGCCTATGTGGTAGTTTAGGTTATAAGCCTAAGTGATAGTTTATGATATCTGCCATTGTGATTGTTTAGGATATTCGCCTGAATGATAGTTTAGAATTTTAGCCTTAGTGATAGTTTTGGATATCAGCCTAAGTGACTGTATTGGATATTTGCCAAAATTAATAGTTTAGGATATCAGCATAAGTGATAGTTTTGGATATCAGCCAGAGTGATAGTTTTGGATATCTACCGAAATGATAGTTTAGGATATGAGCCTTAGTCATCATTTAGGATATTAGCCTAAATTATAGTTTGGGATATCAGCCTAAATGATAATTTAGAATATCTGCCTAAATTATCGTTTAGGATATCAGCTTAAGTGATAGTTTAGGATATCAACCTTACTGATAGTTTTGGGTATCAACCTGAATGATTGTTTAGGGTATCAGCCTAAGTGATAGTTTAGGATGTCATCCTAAGTGATAGTTTAGGATATCAGCCAAAATGATAGTTTAGGATATCAGCCTAAGTGATAGTTTTGGCTATCAGTGTTAATGTTAGTTTAGGATATCAGCCTAAATGATAATTTAGAATATCAGCCAAAAAAATAGTTTAGGTTGTCAGCTATGTGATAGTTTAGGATATCTGCCTTAGTGATAGTTTAGGAAATCAGCCTGAGTGGTAGTTTAGGACATCAGCATAAGTGATAGTTTAGGATACCAGCCTAAGTGATAGTTTAAGGTATCAGCATGAGTGATTGTTTAGGATGTAAGCCTAAGTGATAGTTTATGATATCAACCAATGTGGTAGTTTAGGATATAAGCCTAAGTGATAGTTTATGATATCAGCCTATGTGATAGTTTAGGATACAAGCCAGAGCGATAGTTTAGGATATCAGCCAGAGTGATTGTTTTGGATATCAGCCTGAGTGATAGTTTAGGATATCAACCTAATTGATAGTTTAGGATATTAACCAAAAAGGTATTTTAGGATATCAGCCTAATTGATTGTTTAGGATATCAGCCTAATTGATAGTTTAGGATATGAGCCTAAGTGATAGTTTAGGATATCAGCCTAAGTGATGGTTTAGGAAATCAACCTAGGTGATAGTTTAAGGCATCAACCTAAGTGATGGTTTAGGATATCAGCCTAAGTGATAGTTTAGGAAATTTGCCTAAGTGATAGTTTAGGATATAAGCCTAAGTGATAGTTTATGATATCAGCCTATGTGGTAGTTTAGGATATGAGCCTAAGTGATAGTTTATGATATCAGCCAATGTGATTGTTTAGGATATCCGCCTGAATGATAGTTTATAATATTAGCCTATGTGATAGTTTAGAATATCAGCCTAGGTGACTGTTTTGGATATCTTCCAATGTGATAGTTTAGGATATCAGCCTAAGTGATAGTTTAGGATATCAGCTAGAGTGATAGATTTGGATATCAGCCGTAATGATAGTTTAGGATATCAGCCTTAGTCAACGTTTAGGATATCAGCCATTGATAGTTTAGGATATCAGCCTAAATGGTAGTTTGGAATATTAGACAAAATGATCGTTTAGGATATCAGCCAAAGTGATAGTTTAGGATATCAACCATAGTTAGAGTTTTAGATATCAGCCTGATTGATAGTTTAGGATATCAGCCTAAGTGATAGTTTAGGATATCATCCTAAGTGATAGTGTAACATCTGTGCCTGGTTTATCCATTTAATATAAACCATGGAATTTCATGTAATTATTTGTGTATGGTTTATTAATGGTAAATCCAGTTTGTGTTTGTTGGCTGTGGGCTCCCTCTGTGTTTTCTACCCCAGGTTTCTCCCCTGTGGTGTATTTTCTTTGGCTAGTTGGTTGGTTCTTCATTGGGACCCGTGTTTGTGGTGGACCCATTTGGGCTTGGGCTTGGACCCGGTCAAGAGCCAGCTATGCCGTGCCTTTTTCCTGTTTTCTCCACGCCCGTGATCGATCTGGCGATCTCGTGAAACATAGCGGGGGAGGGTTGCTCGTTCCGTCCCCTCCGTCCAGAGCTACGCGTAGCTGGTGGATGCCGGTGGGATTCCGGGATGGTAGGTGTGACCATGCCGGTGGAACCCGTGGGCACGGTTCACCAAACCTAACTCTGGTGTGAGGAAACACACTAGGATGTCCGATACAGTCATGACAAAAATCCCCAGTGGAGTCGCCAGTTCCTGTGACGATGCGATGGAACCCCTAGGCGCGGTTCACCAAACCTTACTACGGTGTGCGGAAATACACTGGGAGGTCTGATACAGTCACGACAAAAATGGTGAATCCGGAGGAAGAGACAAGACTCGGAAACACCAAAGGGAAAACAAAAGGATAAGGAAAGGAATCGCCACCTAGTCTTTTAATGGAAAGACGAGGAAACCCAAGAAAAACACCAAAAAAGGTAGAAAGCAAACAAGATGCAATGATGCATGTGTGATCCGTGCCTAATGGATAATGCAAGATGAATGCAAGCTAGAGAAAGGGTAAGGATTCTGGTTACGCATGGGGAAGGGGTTAGGCACCCCCATGCGCCCGAGAAAACTCGATCTTTCTAGGCTTCCTATAGTCTATGGTCTGCTAAAATGCGTGCTTGCTTATTCTATATGCTTGTGCAAGATGATGACTAAAATCATGCCAAGTCAAAGTCAAAGGAGAAAAAGGTTAATCCGAGGGTCGAATGTAGGCATTGATAATGCCGCTTCGTTGTACGGTCGTAGGCGATGGAAAATCATGAAAATTACGGAAAATCGAGGGAAATGTGGAAAACGAGGTAAAGGTTAAGCTCAGAACATAGCTAGAAAGCATGCACCAAGTAGGGAAGAAAAAGTCGGAAGAAAACCGTGCAAAAGGATGTGCAAAATATGCAAAATGCAAGTGTGTGTGCAAACTAGAAGAATGCAGGGGGTTTTGTGCAAAAAACCCAAATCCGAGGAAAGTCAGAGTCCAAAAGCCCAAATCATCGGAAAACACATGGGAAAACACATTCCATGCATGCAT
>JAMKQA010047526.1:0-10004 GCA_024699735.1 Posidonia australis | reverse complement strand
CCTAGACTTCTTCAGATTTGCACTCACACTTGCATTTTGCATACTTTTCACATCTTTTTGCACGGTTTTCTCTGTCTTTTCTTCCTGGCTTGGTGCACACTTTCTAGCTATGTCCCGAGCTTAGTCTTTACCTCGTTTTCCGGGTTTTCCTTGGTTTTCCGTGGTTTTCACTTATTTTTGCTTTTCCATCGCCCGAGGGCGTACAGTAAAAGGCTTACAAAGCCGACATGGTCCCAAAACAAGGATTATTTTCCCCTTTTTGATTTTCTCGGATTTCCGCTATTTTGCGAGACGCTTTTCGAGAATTTCACGATTTTCCTCATTCCCTGAGGGCGTATAGTAAAAGGCTTGTCAAAGCCGACATTTAACCCTATCACGGGTTATTTTTTTTCCCTTTTGATATGCACGACTTTATCATGATTTCATATGGATTTCTTCGCAGTTTTTACGCATCGTCTTGTACATTCATTTAGTCTTGTCACACCCATACACATTAGCATGATTAGAGTATGATCCCAGTTTAGCAAACATTCATCAAACCTTAGCAAGCATTTGGACTAGAAAGACCAAGTCTCTCGGGCGTACGAGGGTGCCTAACACCTTCCTCTTGCGTAATAGGAATCCTTACCCATTCTCTGGTTAGCAGACATCCAGCCTTCCCATTTGCATCTCATGCATTCATCCTTTTGTGGTTTTCCTCGTCTTTCCCTTAAAAGACTGTGTGGCGACTCCCTTTTCTTTTCTTTTATCTTTGTGCCTTCGCCGTCATTGGCATGGCTGTGGTCTCCTCCCTACCCCTCCTCCTCTCCGAGTCAGGCACATCCAACCTTCCCATTTGCATCTCATGCATTCATCCTTTTGTGGTTTTCCTATATGACAGGTTAGGCCGATGGGGTATGGGTGGTCCCCAACCATATAGACATATGTAAGATGCGTGAATGCGATTTGTTATGGTCAAGTGTTTTTCATCTTCAAGCATGACCAGTACTCTCAAGAAAGGACCATCACCCCACAACTCGACTTGGTAAGTAAAGGAGTTCTATGAATAAAGAACTGGGTGAGGGAGTGAACCCTTCCTTTGCTAAACCGAAGTTTGCATCTTAGTCAGAGTGATGTGTCTTCGTACACGGTTGGGACTCCAAAGGCGAGAGTCCTTTCTCGATGGGATTTCATGTAATGCCACGGTGGGACTTGATACAGCCTCACGGTGGGGCTCGATTTGCTAGCACTTGGTGGGATTTTACCTACACACTTAATAAAACATGTTAATAATTAAAGGTGTACCTTTCCCTACCTCAGAAGGGTTATCTAAGTTGCTTACGAAAAATACTGTTTACTCCCCTATACTTAACATTAGATGGAGGGAATTAGTCTTGGCCTCAGTTGAGAGATGGAAAACTAGAGCTCAATAGACATCGACGATGAATCATCCATGGATGCTCTAAAGATCATTGTAGGGCAATGTCCTTGTGGGGCAAAACGCACCTAAGCCATGAAGGCACACTTGAGTAAGAAGTTTTAACTCCAAAGCCCAATGGATCGATGGTGCATCACTAGCCAGACTAGTTCCAATTTCCTTACTTACTATGTTTCCACTTGTAGGTAACGGTGGATGGCACTACTTATTTGTTTTTAGCTTTTTCTTGTTTTTCTGATTTTTTTGGATCTTTAAATTTTCTGATTTTTTTATTATTAATGATTGATGATTGATAATGAGTGCAATCACAACCCTTCCCTCCTATGCATTTATCATTATTGCCTTGTGTTATCCAAGGTGAGAGAGTTGTCCCTTTCATCATGCTTAGACCCTGTGAAGACTTGGGACTTCGTACTAGTCTTAGTTAATTATTACCTCCCTCATTTACTCAGTCCTTGAGCTTTGAGGATTTCCCTTCCCCTTGCTTATTTGTGTGGAGAAGTGGGGGAGACTTAAGGTTCAACAGGCCCTCAACGCCTGTTATAACCTTTGAGCCACTAGCTAGTGGTTGGCCCTAATAGGCCTATAGCTTCCCTAGGGGTTTTGGTGCTTTTTTTTCTTCTTTTTTTATTTTGGGGGTTCCCCTCTCATGTTATTTTTTTCTGTAGATGTCTGCCCATCACTGCCTTCTCGAACTTATGCTATGATAGCACATCTACTTGTTCGTCAATTGTATTACCCCATTTTAAGTACCGCCCATCACTGCTTCTCAAACTTATGATATGACAGTGTACCCAACTTTTTGTGCTCTCCCCTCTTTTGGGTGCTTTCTAAGTTTGGTTTTTTGATGTGCTCCTCCATCACTACCTTCTCAGACATATGCTAGGAGGCCACACTATACAGGGCAAGTGGCTTTATGATATGCCTAAGCTCTGAGCCTGCTTTGCTTTTATCTCCCTGTGCAAGGTGTTTGTGAAGATAGGACCAAGGTTAAGGCTACTCTAGTTGCTCAACTTCCTTTCAATGTGGGAGATAGTTTTCTTCCTTAGCTGGTACTAGATCTTGGGTCCTCTTTAGGCTTTTAGCATGTCGATTGAAGAGTATACTTCTAGAGCACATGTAACTTCCACATATCTGAATGTATTTTCAGGCCATCCTACCCATTGGGTGGACCTTCCGTGGGTGTTATAGTCTCTGCTTAAGAAAAACCTTGGATAATATGTCAGTAGCTCTACTTAATGATCTAAGTGGTAAGGTATGTGCTCGACACTAATCAATCATTATCATCATTGTTTTCTTTTACTACCATTATCAAATCTAGCCTAACATTCGAAGAAAGCATAAATGACAAAAGAAGAAATTAATGTCTTATTTACATGTTTTTGAAATGAATGAAATGGCATTGCCCCTAGTCGAGTTTCTTATTTCCCTCCCTAAATGGAGGGATATACCTATGGGGTGGCTATAAGAGCCTACCTCTAGCGTTGAGAGTTGAAATGATAGTGGTGCATCTGTTGGTTTTTACTTTGGTTTTCACCTGATCTTTGCTTTCTTGGGGTCACGGTCGGATTGGTCCTAGCTTGGTTCCTCTGACGTACCCCTAGTGGCTTGGTTCCTTGGTTGAGACTACGCTTAGTATCCAATGAGGTGTCCCATTACTTCTTCCAGGCTAATGTATTTACTGATGCCACTGGCAGGCTCCACTGCTTTGTTTGTTGTATCTAGAGGCTTTGTAAGAGGCTCATCTCTGGCTCGAGCTTCATGAGGGTGTTGGCAGAGGATGTTTAGTGTGCGAACCGCTTGTAGTGAGCATAGCTACTAGTAGAGAGCATTGACTGTAGTCTCTAGGTCTTACCAGTCTGTGTCACTGTACTCATCGTAGACTAGCAGCACGTCCTCGGGACCATTTGTTGTGGCAGGCTCGTCTTGCATTGGAGGAGATCCTTGGTTGATGTAGGCCACGATGCCTTCAGTCAACATCTCTTGGACCTACTTATTGTCCCATGCGCTGTGGTCCTAGTCGTCATAGTCATCATAGATGGGTATGTCTTCCCAAGGTTCATTAGATGTCTCAAGGACCTCCTCTCCTTTGCTTGGTGGCTCCAGATCCAACTCTATTTACATGTACTCGATGTCCACCAACTCAAGAATCATCAGCACGTCTTCATCCTCCTCCATGTAGATTACTAAATGATCAGGTAGTGAACTTCCACACTCTTCCAGCATTCTAAAAGCATGATTGAGTGGTGCTGAGAGTGGCTCTTGGCCTACTCTTTGGCTTTGTGGTAGCTCTACAATGGAGGGACGGCATGGTAGCCCTTCTAATTCTATTGTTGCCACTATTGTTGCTCCTATTGGGCATACACCTGGTGGTCTGGAGGCGACTGATGCTGATATTGCTAGGGCTGTGGTTGCTGTTGTTGTTGATATTGCTGGGGTTGCGATTCGATTAGTTGTTGTGGCTTTTGATATTGGCATCATCCCTACTACTGTGGTTGGTCAAGTTGATTTGGATGTTGCATTAGCTGCATTGGTTTCCCTTGGCATTGGATTAACAGGACTTTGGTGATAGAACGGTTGTCCTTGATACTAATAGTTAGACTACCATTGAACAAATGAGTCGTGATGCTGGACCAGCTCCCCGTGGTGTTGGGTTGTAAGCTGAGCCGTGTTGCCTGTGTAGCCCATGGTCTTCTTTTTCTCCCTTCCATCATTCCCCAGGAATTGTAGATCCTCTTTATTGCAGAGGACTCTTGTGGCTCTGTCATTTAGTTGAGAGTATGTTTCGAAGTCGCACATCAACAAGCCCGCTCTCAATGCACCAGTTGTATTCTGAGCAATGACTTCAACTGCTCGCTCTTCAGGGATACGACATTCTGATCAGGCTACTATGTCCCTCCATCTACTTGCGAAGTCTTCATCTAGCTTCATCTTCTCAACTAGATGGTCTACAATGGTGGGCTTGTGTTGGATGCGGTGAATGTACTGCTACAAGAACTTTTCCAACACAATTTTAAAGTCAATGAGGTCAAATGCTACAAGTGTGTTGAACCACCTCAATGCTTCTCCTTCCAGATTTTTGAAGAATAGGTACACAGTAAGCCCATTATCATGTTGATAGGGTAGAACATCCATGGTGAATGTAGCTAGATGGCTCCGTGGATCATGTAGCCCATCATACTTTGGTGTCTTGGGCATTTTGAATCCTAGTGGCATAATAAAGGTTGGGAACTTGGATGTATCATAGCCGATCGGTGCCTTTGTGCTGACCCCTGCTTTTGCAAGTTCACTTTTTATTATTCTCTTGAAGTCAAAACTTGCAATTGTTGTCTGCCCCCAGCCCTGGTACCCTTGAACTTGGTGGAACTATTGTTGTTGTTGAGGAGGGAAAGAGGGTTGAGCCAATGTATAGCATGGGGTATGATAAGATGGGGTTGCCCCTAGATGATGATGATGGGAGTTATAGCTTGGTGGGGTCCATGTAGCTTGCTAGGCAGAAGAAGGATAGGTTGGTGTAATATGCTAAGTGGGAGATTGTGTTATAAGGCCATATATTGGGAAATTGGTTGTTGGGCTTTGTGGTACTGTATATGTATTTTCCATGAAAGGTGTATCGATTAAACCCTGGTGATATATGGAGGATCAGGGTCCGTCGGTATTTGGTGTTGGTGAGCTAGAGAGGCTATAGTGGGCCATGGACTGATGGGCTTAGTAGGAGGTTCCTATAGGAAATTTGTGTGAATTGATAGATGATGGAACATCCCAAGATTGGAAATAGCCCATCTCTCTCCCTCTCCTCTCTCAATGGACTAGGCCATGTGTGGGGTCGACATGTCGGATACGAACCCATGTTGACTAGTGAAGCCACTTGCAGAAGTTGATGCCATTGACATGATGGAGTAGCAGGTGTAAGATAAATACGCCTCTGTCATCCTTGACTGGTCTTCTCTTGTTGATCTTCTTTGCAAGATTATTACAAGTTTCGACTAGAATAGGAAGATATTATAGACTTTCTACTACTTTTAACCTATTACAATTCTTCTAAGGAAGAAAAATTACAACTTTTAATGCAAAAAGTTTACAACTTGTTTAATCAAAAGACTAATGACCCAGGACTATTGTAGAAGCTCCCTGTAACCTGTTATTGCATTCATAGCCAAACCACTCTACAGTCAAGGCAAAGTGACGTGTGTTTGTCTGATGTCGCATACGCTAGCAGCGTCAGAACTCGTCATCGATGGTGGCGGTGGTAGACAATGGCACTGATTGGATAGGCAGCACGTGCGATTGTCCTTTCCAGCAACCAAAATCTATCCTAGACAGGACCCTCGAATAAGTTTATCTATGCAAACAAGTTTCAGATCATAACACGAATTTTACCTGTTGAAATAATTAATTAATGAATTAATTAATTCTACGTTCACTCGACTTGTTGAGTTCCTATAGCAAGGGGGTAAAGGCTTTTTTCTTCAGTGCTCTAGGTTACACAATGGGATTTCTCTTCTTCAGTACCACCCTTAGATCTTTGGGAGATCTACAATGGAGGCCAAGGCTTTGGGTTTGTCTCTCTATAAAGGGGCCTATAACCTTGGATTCTGTCCTTAGAGTCATTTCCCAACAAACCACAAAAGTAATAAATAAACAAGAAACAATAAAGTAAGAACTATCTACCAAGGTTTATCATTGACTTAGGGAGAAAGAAAGAGTCAATAATAATGCCTTAGGACACTTAAGATTTCAATATAGCAATAGCAACCAAGCCAGGCATGGGAGAGTGACTTGCACTAGCCTAGTTCACCCAATCTGATTGTTCTTGATTAGAAAAAGATTTTACTTAAGGAACTTTTGACTTTATTGCAAAACAATTAGTTTTCACCCTACTAGTGGACAGAAAAACAAACCTAGAATCCATTAAAAGACTAAAAAAAAGACATTGGATAGGTTATTAGTTAATTTTATTTACTGATATCGCTACTACAAGCCTTTAAAAAAAATCAACACAAATAGTAAAAGAACGAAGGCTTGTAGGAAAACAAACTACTGTTTCAGTCACCTATATCAATGACGCTAGTTAGTGTTGCCCTCTCGAGGAGTGGAGAGTCACGGCACCACAAATAGAGGCGGCTAAAACTACAGGGAAGCTATTTACTAAGAAAAAACTAGATAAGAGGCCTGGTCATCGCGAAACCATAAACACACAAGTTCCCAAACCTAAAACTACACTTAAGTCTAAATAAAAGAAGAAAATAAAATAAAGAAACAAGGGAAGATAACTTATATTGCATGGGGATTGGCTTAAACAGGTCCCACTGTGATCGCCAATTTTCTGTGGACGGATTTTTGGGAGCGTTGTAGAATCATCGAGGTGTCTACTCACATCATCAATTCTTGTGATCGCCACTTGTCGATTTCCTTTCGCTTGTTAACATGGTACCTTAGGAAGATTGCGGTTGATGTGGTTGTGTGGATTATCAGTTCACCAAGTCGGCAACAGGATGCTTCCTAGCGACGTCCTCGTGCTTTTGTGATAATCCTTCCCTTCAAAACAAATAAGAAAAAAACAAGCGAAAATCGATTAGACTAAGTGTAGTAAACAAATAACAAAGAGATAACAAAAGAAAAATATAAACATGCAACTAAATACTAACCAAGAGATGGTTCCCTACGTGCATATGCCATGGGCTAATAATGTATGCAATTTTTTTTATGATAAAATAATGAAAAAAGAAAGATACTCCCTTCACCTTCGTACGATGTCAAGTGGATGAGGAAGTGGAAGCCTGACGGAGCTCTGGATTGCATTTTAGCTTGGACAAGAGGAGATATTTGGGATTTGTGATATCATATGGGAGATGGACATGGAGGAGGGGCTGGAAGCTCTCTCTCTCTCTAGATTCTCTCCTAGGGTTTGCAAAGTGGTTCCTTAGAATATTTGGAGTGCCTCCCTTCAAATTCTTGACCTAGGAATCAATTTATAGAGTTTGGGGACTTCAAATCTCATCAAGGACAAGATCTAGATCCAAGACCCAGGATCTAAAGCACTAAAAATAGCAAAATTATCACTTTGGTGCTCGTCGCTGGTTGAAAAGGCGACAGAATAATCCAGTTGCCAACTGGACAAGCGACGTACTTGGAAATTCTATTTCCAGCTCCACATGGTGAATCAGAACCAAAAGGGCAAGATATCAGCCACATCATCTAGTCACCGATGCTAGTGGCATCTACCAAAAAGGAATTTTTTGAATCTATTTTCAAATATTGACCAAATCAATTCTGAAAAATCATACTCGTAATTGAAAGATATTTTAAATTAATTTTCAAATTCAAAATCCACTTAAAATGTCAAGTAAATTGGATTTGAAAATCAAATCTTTAATAATTACAATAAAACTTAATTAAAATCAATGATGTATTTGATTTAAAATAGATTGTCAATCATTTCGATATTTTGGATTTTATCTTTATTTTTTAGCATTATCATGAATTAAATATAAGCTATAACATTAAAATGTGATAACTTATCATAAAATCTCATTTTTGGTAATAATAAGGATAAGTGATCTTAATTATCAAGTCATCTTAATTTCAATAATTTTCTAGAATTATTTAGCATTTCTAATGATTTATATGATAAGCACATATTATTTAAATGTTGGAAAATTATAGAAAGTATAATAATTATGGAGAAAATCATAATAACATTTATAAATATCCCAAATATTATATTAAAGCCCAAGATGACAAATTATTTAAAGGGAGAATGCTAGAATTTGTGTCGCTTGCTCTAGACACCCCAATTTTCCCAATTTTGCAGGATGAGGGTATGGTAGCTGAGCTTTGACTAAACCAAAGCCTTTTGGGCCCACCTAAACCCATTTAGCCCATTTAAGCCCGCCTAAACCCATTTGGGCCCGTGGGGGTTCATAAGGCCCACATAGGCCCATTAAACCCCTATTAGAGCCCACTTGGGCCCATGGGGGCCCACATAGGCCCATGGAGGCCCATGAAGCCCATCAAGCCCAAATTGAACCCAAAAGCCCATGAAGGCCCACCATGAACAATTTAACCCATTTCCTTTCTTCCAATCCATATTTTATTTCTCCTTCTCCACATACATAAATCATTTACCATTTTTACTAAAAAATCACAAGTCCTCCAATTCACCTCTTCACTGAACCCATTCAAAAATCATTGAACTTCACCAAAATCTCACGAACCCAATTAACCATTAAGCTTACCTCAGTCCCTGAGCCTTGGTTCAGCCTAGTTCATCATAAGCCCAAGCAACCAGAGCCCTTGGATGGCTCGCCGGAGAAACCAAGATCGTCGTTCATCTTTGCCGGCGAGCAAGGGAGCAAAACAGAGACCACGGGAGACAATCGTTGGCTGTCTGGTGAGCTAGCGTAACCGTGGTCGGGTGAACTGGCATTTCTGTTACGACACGCATGCAAATTCGAGAAGAATCAGTGTTGGGTTCGTCTATAAAAGAGGAGAAGAGAGCAGGATTTTGGGGAATTTTTTAATTCACATGAGAAGGTTACAGAACTTTTGCTCCACCGCAGAAGACAATTCAGAGCGAGAGAGAGAGAGCCAGAGTGCTAGAGCGTCGCGTAGAGGAGCGGAGCCAGTCGTCGTTCCAGAGCTTCGGCGAGTCAACTCCAGCTAGGAACACATCCCCGATCACTCTATTTGTCTAAATTGTAGATTTCTAGGCCTTCCCTCTCATCCCGGAGTGTTTCCACGGGATCCAGAGTGATCCCTTGGCTAACGGAGCTCCGTCGTGCCCCACCGTCGCCAAACTCCGGCGACAGAGGTGGGGGGGGGGGGCAGTCCAGGACGTTTCCTGGACCCTCGAGTCTTCTCTCCTCCTCCTCTGGTCTTCTCGGAGCTCGTCGTGCCCCGCCGTTGTTGTTTCGCCGCTCCCAGCAGCTCGCGCGATGCCCGCCGGCATAGCGCTCTGATCCCACCATCGCCAGAGAAGACGATAGGATCTAGAGCATCTAGAGTAGCCTCCAGCCTCCCGCGCCCCTCCGATGGTCCGGACACCATCCTTCATGCCCCGCAAGCACCCCAGAGTCCTTAGAGCCGCGCCACGAGCCCCCGATCATCCCAACCACACCGCTCGCCGGAGGAAGCCGCGGCGGCAACAGTCGGGCCTCCACCAACCTCTACGCCGCTCCGGAGTAGTCTCGATGCCTCCCTCCGCCCTCCAGGAGCCTCCAAACGCCGCGTCGCAGCCCCAGCAGGTCCCCTTCTTCCCTGTGGTCGTCGCCGGAGCAGTTCGACGGCGAGTGAGGTAGGGGAAGCGCCTCCGTTGTTGGGGGCCACATCCAAACCACTGGATGTCCTCCACTCGTCCCCTTCTTGCCTCCTCCTTCGCTTCCTCCGGTATTCGTCAGCGGCAAGCTCCGTCGCCGACGACCATCGACCCCTTTTTTTAGTTTTAAAAACATTTAAACTGTTATTTTAAATAAAGTCTAGAGTTTATGTTTTTCTTGCAAATAGGTCCTTCTGGAATTACTTTCTGGTCCTTTTATTGCATATAGGTCCTACACTCATTTTTCTAAAATGTTTCGAATAAAGTTTT
>JAMKQA010047525.1:0-10818 GCA_024699735.1 Posidonia australis | reverse complement strand
CCCCCCCCCCCCCCCCCCCCCCCCCCCCCCCCCCCCCCCCCCCCCCCCCCCCCCCCCCCCCCCCCCCCCCCCCCCCCCCCCCCCCCCCCCCGCGAGAAGCCCCACACCGAACCCGAGGAGCCAAGGTCACTTGGCTTCTCAAGCACGCCCAATCTGAAACCAGGAGCCGCTCCCCGTTGGCTCACCGGTGGTAAGTTCGCCGAAGCTCCGGGGAGCAGAATAGGGTCTACACAAACCGAGTGCAGAAGCCTAGGATCAAGGCCTCCAAGGGAACTGGGGAAAAACCCCCAGGCAGATCTAAACATTAAATAAAAACCTTCCGCATTCAAAAATCAAGGGTAAGCATATGCAGAAGAAGAAACAAACTCAGCAATCACCGATCCAAAGGCATCAATTTAATCAGAGCGTAAAAACATGAAACCACAGTATTCAACCATATCGGCGATATAGATCTGCAAATATAAAAGCAATCCACAGTAATATCAACTGTAGTAAAGGAGTAGCAATATAGACAGGAAGACGGGCCTAATGTAACCGTCAAGGTGCCTGCACTGGACGATAGGGGATCGTCCGAGGCGGATCTGCCCCAAGAATGAGCAGACGGTGGAGGGGGAGCTTTCCCCTGCCCGTCAGTAGCAGATCGGGGAGCTAAAAGAAAGGGGGAGGCCTTCCTCTTCCAGCTTCCCAGCACAAGAAGCATCGGAGAGGACAGGGGGGGATAGAGGTTACCCGCCGAGATCTCGCCTTCCTAGACGAGGAGCTCGCAAAGAGAGCCTCCCCAGCCACAGCAGTCTTGCGTGAGCGGAGGTTGTAGGGAGGAGGATCGCGGCGATCGCAGGACGAGCGTCGACCCGTCGCCATAGGGTTCCCAGGGGGAGTGGAGGAAGTGCGCGGAAAAGGCGAGGTTAATCAGAGCTTTAGGTTTTCGCGAGAGCTTTTGACTATTCGAGTGGTGGCAGCCATGTCGAAAATCTTTCTATCCTTCCTGTTAGTGGCAAATGGATGCTTGGCCTAGGCTAACATCCAGTCTGTAAATTTATCACTTGGTGCTGTTGCCTGATATCCACAGATAGATCTAGACCAAGTCTCCTTGGCCTTCTTGCAATCAATAAGGATATGTTTGAGTGATTCAGTTGCAAGATTACAGAGGTGGCAAGTGTTGGACGGTACATTGGCCCACTGTCATGAGTTTCTCTCTAGTTGGTAGGCCACTGTAACTGGCTTTCCGATTAAAAAGCTTGACTTTGGGACTAAGTTGGGGATTGCCCATGAATAATCGCACTAGACATCTGATGGAATGGGAGCACTCGTTTGTTAAACACAACATACATGCCTCGCAACAATAATTCTTTGAGTAGATATATCAAGACATTTATAAGCATGGTGATGAGGACTGTATCCAAGAGATACATGTGACTTAGACTTGAGCTGGAGCTTATGAGAATTATATGGTCTAAGAAAAGGATAAAACAACACCCAAAAGTCTCAAGAAACTTATAATTTGGGTTCTCATTCAACAATTTCTCAGAAGGAGACTTGTAGGCTAGAATAGGAGAAGACAACAAATTGATTACATGAGCAGCTAAATTGAATGCATGAACCCAAAATTTTGATGGAATACCACTATGAGCTAACAAAGGACAACCATTTCTATAAGATACATGTTCTTACATTCATTGCATCCATTTTATTCAGAAGTGTATGGTGCACTAATTTTATGATGAATTCCAAACTGCAAAATTTTATCATGAAGTTTTTTATACTCATCACCCTAATCAATATGTAAAGATTCGATTTCCTTGCAAAATTCTATAAGAAATATGTCATATATATCATATTTTTTGAATTGAAGAAATATGTCATATACATCATACTTTTGTTTCAAAGGAAATAGCCACATAATAGGAGAATGATCATCTATAAAGGAAACAAAGTATTTAAAACCATCATGAGATACAATTGGGATGTCCAAACATCTTAAAATACTTGATCAAATAGATGAGTACTTATTGGAGAAGTGAGGGAGATGTTGTCTATGACTCTTGGCCATTTGACAAGCATCACAAACATTCCCTAACTTATTTGCAACATAATGAAGACTAAAGGTGGTTAACATTCTACTTATTATACAGTAAGCAAGATGACCTAACCTTGAATGCCATACATGAATTGGTACCTTCTCATTGTGATAGGTAACAACGCCATTGACTTTAGAATATGAGGAAGATTTGGAAGACTTTGAGGTTGAAAATGGAAGTTACAATCCCTCTTTAAACAAAATGTGCTGAACAACTTTCTACGACTCCAACTCCTTGATATAAACAATATAAATGTGAAATTCAAAGAACATTAAGTTGTCTCGAGCAAAGTTGTGTATAGATAACTATTTTTTAGTGACTTTCGAGAGATGTAAAAGTTCTTTAAGATGAAAGATACCATTAGAAGTTTGAAAGAAGTAGAGCCTTTATTGGATACTAAGTTTAAACATTTGCAGTATATGCCTCGACGACATTAGCATTAGGTGATGCCTGATTATACCTCTAATAACATGTCATGGCTGAATGATTTAATCTTCCACATATTTAACTTGAACCTTTGTTATAGAGACATGACTACTAGACCTTCCTCCATTGCTATTCTTTCTAAAATTTTCATCATTTGTTCCACAGCCAAATCTTCCCTCTTTGCTTTTGCCATGACCTCTATTCTTAGAATATTTTCTTTTGTAGCAACATTAACCTCAATTTTAGGCTAATTTCTACTTAATCTCTACTCATGACCTATCAAGAAACCTAGTAGCTCCTTATATATAGGAAACTAGATCCACTCTTGCAATGATTGAAGAAATAATTGCATTGAATTCATATTCTAAACCATTTAGAATACTCAATCTAGATCATCATCCTCAACAGCATGACCAGAAGCTGCATGATTAACAACAAGACTCTTTGCATGATGAACAAACTCAATGATAGACTTGTCACTTTTCTTCAAGATGCTCAATTTTGATTTGTATTGAAAACTTGTGCTCTAGAAGAAGTGGCAACATATTTTTCCAAGAACATCCACCCCTCATGAGGTGAGTTTAGATCAATGATTTGCAATACTATCTCTTCACAAATAGAAAACATAAGCAAACTAAGAATAAGCTAGTCCATCCTATGCCAATTCAAAAATCATGGATTTGCAAGTTCCTTCACTGGATTTCGATGACGTCTAGCAATTTTGATAGACTAGGACGTGAACCATCAACAATTGACATCAAATCATAAGAATTTAATAGTAATACAAATTATGATCTCGACAAAGGATAGTTTGTTGCCTTGCTCTTGTGTGACACACTATGTTGAATAGCTAATGGTGGAACTCCAATTGCAAACACCGACAAGGCACGTGATGCCTTAGAGCTATCAAAATCCATCATCAAAGGAAGAGATGTTGACACCAAGACCAAAGAAGATGCCATAATTAGAAGAGCTCAGCACCTAAAAAAAACCTAAGTCAAGGAGATTGAGAAGAAAGGGGAAGAACATGAATTTGGCTCTAATACTATTTAACAAAGTAGAAATAAAATGGATGAACCAAGATGATCTAAGTCTAGAGATCTATCATGTATTTATAGACTCATCAGTACATATGAATTCTGCTACATATATATCAACAGAATATTGGCAAGTGTCAGGTTGTTACAATTGTATTAACAGAATAACTAAACACATGCAACTAATCATCATCTACTATGATTAGTCTTAACAATGTTCGACATATTTAAGGAACATCTTTAGGCACAACTATAAACATTTGAAATACATAATCTAACTAATTAAGGAAGTACCAATGGATAGAGCAAAACAGAGAGGATGAATTCATGTTATTGACCCCGCATAGTGTGTTTATGACACGATTGTTGTTGTTGTAACTGATATTGTTGAAGATATGAAGTCCATGATTGTACTATGTAGAATAATCCTTCGTTTTTGTGGATTCAATTAAATTGTAGAAAGTGTAAATCAATAATTTCAACATGAAACATGTTGTTATAGATTGTCAAATGATAGAATCACAAACTCTTCTATTTATATTGTACCGATGAGATGGATGAGCTTGTATATAACTATTTATATTGAAATGAGCTAGCACAATTGGAGTGAGTCGGTTACAATAGTATATGGTTGATTAAAACTTTTTAACTAACTTATACAAAAATCACTAACATTAACCATAGACAACACAAGCCAACCATCATCCGTGATAAGCCTCCATTGAATCGGAGGTAACATTGAGGTTATCTTTTAGAAGATGAAATCGTTAAGCAGATATTTGCTTACCAGGGTAAGTAACTTCAGTTTGATCGGTCTATTATGGAGATAAATATTGTTAGAAATATATTTTGTTTTGATGATTACACCTGGACTAATGAAATTTTATATATTTTCATGAAAGATAAAGGTTGTAGAAATTACTTGCTGTAAATGTATATGTAAAGTCATACTTAGAAAAAAATTGAAGAAATTAGTTGAGTCATGTAAACTTTATGATATGTTGAAAATGTATATGGCAAATTAGTTGTAAATTATATGAAGTATTAAAATCGGCATATTGAAGGAAAATTGGTATACCGATACAGGAAGAATCAGTATACAAAACGGCACTTCGAGATTAAAGATGAAGATTCTAGAATCGACATACTGGAGAAAAACGGCATATTGAAGCAGGAAAAATCGACACAAACAACGGAACTCCGAAAAGGCTGTGGAGACAAAGCTGAAGATAAAACGACATATCGGGTTAAAACGGTAAAACGTTTCAGGAGAATTCGTCATACCGAAAGAGTTTCGGCATACCGAATTGCCCGAGAGTTGCTGATTGAAGAATGGATTGACATTCCGATGGTCAAAACGGCATACCGATAATATAGCCATTTATGACCATTTTCTAGTCGTTAGACACACTTTTCGATGGTTCGTTGGCTATAAATAGGAACTCTTCGTGCCTTCATAGGGACATCACATTGAGATACTTGTAACTCTCTATTTCCGTGCTCAAAATTCTATCCTACCTTCTCTTCACAAGCAAGATTGTAATTCATTTGTAAAAGCGCTCTGTGAGAGGAAAGTCACAAGTTGTAAAGCTACAATGGGTGACTCTAGCTTCTCGGGGAACAAGAAGTGGAAGGGGAAAGCATTGGGTTGGTGGTATAGCCAACACAAGTAAGTATTCTTTTATTTTAAGTAAAAAGGGAAAAATCTCAAGAGATTCTTGAGGAGTGAACTAGACCGGGATTTGGTTGAACCACTATAAATAACTTATGCATTCATTGTCTCTCATCTCCTTTATGTGCATGAATTAGTGTTAACCTCAAACTTGTATGATTGTGCTATAGTTTCTTGTTTATTTTTGTAACATACTTCATATTGACTAACTTATACCTAAAACTGAGATAGTAAATATTAAAAATTAAAATTCTCTATTCGCCTCCTCTAGAGAAGCCACTCGACCCAACAATTAGTATCAGAGCGAGGTTTTCTAGAGTTAGATTAATTATCTACTAGAATATATGACTTCTTCATCATTTAACAATAATATTGTAGAGAGGCAAAGCATTAATAGACCACCATTCTTTGATGGAATAAATTATAATTATTGGAAATGTAGGATGATCATTTATCTAAAATTCATAAACTTTGAATTATAGGATGTAGTAGTAAATGGTTTTACTTTGTACTCCACATCATTTAGAGAATGGAATAATGAAGAAAAACATTTTACACAACTAAATGCTAAAGGGTTAAACATTTTATTCTGTGCTATTAGTAAGGAACAGTTTAATAGGATCTCAAACTGCAAGAGTTCCCATGAAGCATGACATATTTTAGAAGTTACACATGAAGGAACCAACTAGGTTAAGGAAACAAAAATAAGCATGCTGGTTCACAAATTTGAATTATTTAAAATGAAAGATAATGAACCTATAAGTGAAATGTTCACCAGATTTAATGAAATAACTAATAACCTACAATCTCTTGGCAAGGATTATTCTCAAAGTGAATTAGTGAGAAAAATCCTTCGGTCCCTTACCCCCTAATGGGAAAAGAAGGCCACTGCCATAGAAGAAGCTAAGGACCTATCAACTTATTCCCTAGAAGACCTAATAGGAAACCTAACTTCATATGAAGTCCAACTAAAAGAAAAGGAAAAGGATAAGCAAGAAATTGAAAGCTCTAAAAAGAAAAATATAGCTTTAAAAGTTACCTCAGATTCAGAAGAATTCGAAGATGAAGATGAAGACATAGCCCTCTTAACTAGAAAATTTAAGAAATTCATTAAGAGAAGAAGATTTCAAAAGAAATTAAATAAATATCAAGATAAAAATAAAGAAAAAGATGATCCACTCCTATGCTTTAAATGCAATAAATCGGGACATCTCAAACGAGACTGTTCACTTTTAAAAATGAAAATTAATAAAAAGAATGATAGACCCATCAAGAAGAAAGTCCTCCAAGCCACATGGGATGAGAGTGACTCTTCTTCTGATGAGGACTCTACTTCTGAAAGTGAAAAAGCCAACATGTGCTTCATGGCACAGGCTAGTGAGATTAGCTCTTCCGTTAACATGGAAGACATCACAACATGGAGGAACTTCTGGAAACCTTTAATGTGTTATATGAAAAATACAAGAATCTAAAAGCCATACACAAAAGTCAAAACCAAAACATAGAAAAACTTACAAATAAAAATGAGAAATTAATTAGTGAAGGTAAAATCTTGCTTGATGAAAATGATGAACTAAATCAGAAAAATATTGAACTAAAGCAAGAAATCAAACATATGAAATATAACATAAAGAACCTAGAGAAAGATATTACCACATTAAAAATCAATAGCAATGACCTACTTAACATAGTAACAAAATTCACAAAAGGAAAAGAAAACTTAGATAAAATCCTCTCTAGTCAAAGACATTTATTGAACAAACATGAAATTAGATACTCAAAATATAATGACACCCCATATGAAAATGGATTCATAAGAGCAACTACAAACGAAAAATACATCTTTGTTGTGAGAAAATAGTCAAAATGGGTTAAGAATTATCCAACTGAAATAAATAATAGAAAAAGGAAACTAACAATGATGTGGGTACCTAAAACCTTACTTGCATCCTATGATGCAAGAAAATCATGAATTCCAAGTGGATCTTAGACAGTGGATGCTCCCGCCATATGACAGGAGATCATAGACTCTTACGTACCTTGAGCACCAAAGAAGACGGAGTGGTCACATTTAGTGATAATGCAAAGGAAAGAATAGTGGGGATAGGAAATGTAGGTAACTCTCACAATCCCTCTATTGAAAATGTTCTACTTATAGATGGTCTTAAACAAAACTTGATTAGCATAAGCCAATTGTGTGACATAAGCTATAAAGTAATGTTTGATAAACATGAATGTACTATAATAGATACTAAAACTAACAAAATCATATTTATTGGAAAAAGGAAAAATAATGTGTATAAAATAAAAATTTCACATAAACCTGATATGACTCTATCTTGCCTTGCATCTTCAAATGACGAACATTGATTATGGCATAAAAGACTTGGCCTTGCCAATATGGGATAACTTTCTAAATTATCCAAAAGTGAACTTGTGATAGGGCTACCAAAAATTGATTTTAAAAAGGATAAACTATGTGATGCATGTCAGTTTGGAAAATAAATTAAATCATCTTTCAAAATTAAAGATATAGTTTCTACTTCCAAACCACTAGAATTAATTCATATGGATTTGTTTAGACCAAGTAGAACACTAAGTCTAGGGGGTAAAAGATATGTTTTTGTTATTATCGATGATTTTTCACGCTTTACTTGGGTTTTCTTTTTAGCAAACAAAAATGATGTTTTCATTGAATTTCAAAAATTTTGCAAGAGGGTTCCAAACGAAAAGGGGTTAAAAATTATTAGAATAAGAAGTGATCATGGAGGGGAATTTGAAAATGACGATTTTGAAATTTTTTGTGAAATGAATGGTTTTGAACATTACTTTTTTTCTCCAAGAACTTCTCAACAAAATGGAGTTGTAGAAAGAAAAAATAGAACCCTTCAAGAAATGGCTAGGACTATGCTTTGTTAAAGCAATTTGCCAAAGCACTTTTAGGCTGAAGCCGTGCATACAGCTTGCTATATCTTAAATCGAGTTTTAATTTGATAGATTTTAAATAAAACCCCATTTGAACTTTGGTTTTGCAAAACCCCTAGAATTTCTTATTTTAAAATTTTTGGATGCAAATGCTTTATCTTGAACACTAAGGACAATTTAGATAAGTTTGATCCCAAAGCTGATGAGGGAATATTCCTTGGATATTCCTCTAGGAGTAAGGCTTATAGAATTTATAATAAAAGAACTTTAATAAAGGAAGAATCAATACATGTAAATTTTGAAGAAAACACTGAAACTAAGGTAATAAACATAGACATTGATGATGATCAAGAGGAAAATGTAAACACATTAGAAAACCAAACTATGGAATTAAAACTTAATGATGAGTAACCCAATCATAAAGATTGGCGATACGTGTATGGACATCCTAAGGAACTCATCATAGGTGAAGTGTCCAAAGGAATTCAAACACGATCCAATCTCGATCATGGGTGTACAACTTATGCTTTTGTATCATCCATTGAACCCATAAATGTAACTGAAGCTTGTGAAGATAACTATTGGGTAGATGCCATGCATGAGGAATTAAATCAATTTGAAAGAAACAATGTTTGGAAGTTGGTTTCAAAACCTGAGAATAAACAAGTTATTGGGACAAAATGGTTTTTTAGAAATAAATTAGATGAATCTGGCAAAGTAGTTAGAAATAAGGCTAGGCTTGTAGCTCAAGTTATAATCAGGAGGAAGGCATTGATTTTGATGAATCATATGCTCCTGTAGCTAGATTAGAATCCATTAGGATGATGTTAGCATATGCTAGTCACCTAGGGTTTAAATTTGTAACATCAGGGCCTGATTATCCATTTTTGATATAAACCATGTAATTATTTGCTATATTGTGTTTAATGGTTTATTAATGGGTAATCTGTTGTTTCTTAGCTGTGTGTGGTTGTGGTTGTGGTTGGCTTTCTGTGCATCTGCCTGTGATTTGGGACCCATGTGGAGTCCAGTTTGAGGATGCACAGTCGCCTCGATTTGCGTGTCCGTTCTTTTCCCTTTTCTTTCTTTTTCTTTCATTCTCTCACTCACGAGCTCACGACACATCCGTCTTCTTCTCCATCACCCTCCACCAGCCCGTGCCACCACTACCCAACAACCCGTGCCTCATCGTCATCTCCGACACGATGGGTGGCTGGCGTGATGCAGGAGGAGGTAGGGATAAGAAGGGCGGAGGCGAGTGGCTGGAGATGAGCTGTGACGCGAGAAGAAAGGGGGAGAGGAAGAAAGACGCGCACGTAACCGTGGAGGGAGGTGGTGGCTGTCCGTGTGATCCGCCGGCAGGAGAGCTTCGCTGGGGCGCATGGAGGTTCGCTAGAGGTAGGGAAGGTCACCGGGGTGCCATCGGAGGTACGCGGCTCTGTCTCTACCTCATTTTCTGCGTTCCTGTTAATTATGCCTTAAACATGAAAAAATTGAGGGAAATGCATGAAAAATTGTAGAAAAATAGTAGGAATGATGAGAACGTGTTGATTAGCATGTTTTTGTTGATATCATGTTGATTTATGGGCATTTTGTGCGGATCTTGTGGATAGATGAGAAGCATGCTACAGTGTTTGTTTTTGAGTTCCATGTCTTGATGATTTTCGTTAGAACAGTATGTTTAATGGATTTGTGTTAGGTTTGAGGGGTTTTGAAGTTGACTCGAGGGTCTACACCCCATGTTTTATTGAGAATTTATGGTTTTCGTTTGGGGGGTCCGATCCTTACTCCCACTTGGGGGAGAAAAGGAGGACAGTGGTTTGGGGGTTTTCTGCAACAACAGAAAACGGTATGCCGTTTTTGGTTCGGCATACCGTTTTGCTCCCAGCGGTAGTTCTGCGTTTTTGGCCTTGGACGACCGGTGGATTTCGGTCGACCGTTTCTCCCCTATCTGAAAAATCTGATAGAGATTCGGCATACCGAAGAATTTCGGTATACCGAATCAAGAGATTTCGGTATACCAAAATTCCCCTTCGGTGTGCCGAATCAGGGAAAAACGGCATACCGTTTGGGAAAACGGTATGCCGATTTTGCCCTGTTTTGCTTGGGTTTTAATGTGGTTTTTAATGATTTTAAGTGGTTGTTTTGGTATAATGGGTTTATGTGATTGGTGTTTTGCCCCGTGTAATGACATGGAGGCATGTGGTGTCCCAAATAATGGATTTGGGTGTGGTTTTGGGTTTTGACCCTATATATGATTTAAAAGATGGTTTTGTGTGATTTTTGGGCTTGAGACCCAATTTGTGGTTTTATTGTGGCTTTGATGGCCTAAGTTGGGACCCCAGTGGAGGGTCGTGTGTTGCAAGGAACAGAGTCCTGCAACAAAATGAATGAAATGGAAAATGGGTTTTTGAAAACTGGAAAGAGTTTTGGAACACTAATAATGTGTTATGGAAAGAGACTGTGGTTTACGAGCTGGAGACGGTGTAGGCTGAGCCTAGGCCTTTGAGCCTAGTTGTTCGGGTCACCGTCGGTGTAGGCTGAGCCTGAGTAGTTGTACCTAGTTGTTCGGGTCACCGAGCTCGTAGCGGTGTAGGCTGAGCCTGGGTCATTGGACCTAGTTGTTCGGGTCACCGACTGGGGCGTCTTCAGAGATGTATCTCCGTGCTCCTGTGAGGAA
>JAMKQA010047524.1:0-17460 GCA_024699735.1 Posidonia australis | reverse complement strand
TTGACTTTGTTCTAGGTTTTAGGTATTTATTGTCTTTATTGATATTTTTCTAGGCTAACTTGGGTTTATCTCCTAAAAAGTCAAACTTAAGTAGTTAATGTCATTAAAATTTTCTTCAATGAAATAAAAACTCAATTTTGTGAGTCATATCCACCACGTTAAGAAAAAAAAAATTGTGTTCCCATAAAGTTGGTTCACTTTGATGTTTAGGGTCCTTGTTGAGTTTGACTTTGTTCTAGGTTTTAGGTATTTATTGTCTTTATTGATATTTTTCTAGGCTAACTTGGGTTTATCTCCTAAAAAGTCAAACTTAAGTAGTTAATGTCATTAAAATTTTCTTCAATGAAATAAAAACTCAATTTTGTGAGTCATATCCACCACGTTAAGAAAAAAAAAATTGTGTTCCCATAAAGTTGGTTCACTTTGATGTTTAGGGTCCTTGTTGAGTTTGACTTTGTTCTAGGTTTTAGGTATTTATTGTCTTTATTGATATTTTTCTAGGCTAACTTGGGTTTATCTCCTAAAAAGTCAAACTTAAGTAGTTAATGTCATTAAAATTTTCTTCAATGAAATAAAAACTCAATTTTGTGAGTCATCATATGTTTTTTGTATTGACAATGCCCTCAAATATATTCAATGTGATGTTTCTTTTTTGTGTGAAGTCTAGCAAATTATTCATCCGATCTCTTGTCTTAGATCATCTCAATAAAATAATGTAGCAAAACGTAAACATCGTCACTTGTTGGATGTCACTAGAACTCTTATGTCGTAGATAAAGGTACCTCCATCATTGTGAGCAGACACAGTTTTCATTGCATGTCACCTAATCAATAGAATGTCTTCATCTGCCCATGGGTATATCCCTCATTGTTTTCTGTTTCCACAAAAATCACTTCTCTCTACCTCCAAAAATTTTTGGTTGTCTGTGCTTTATCAAGATACTCGTCCAAGTCTAGACAAACTTTCTCCACAGTTGATTCGTTGTATGTTTGTCGGCTACTTTTGTACTCAAAAAGGTTACCGATGTTATAATCTAATGAAAAAAAAATACTATGTTTCTACAGATGTAACCTTCTTTGAAAACATTCCTTTTTCTACTTCCATAAGTACCTCTTTTGTATCTCTCCCTATTACTATTCATGCTACAGATCAGACAGCCTACCACTATAACTCCTACTACAAAACCTATTTAGGTATATGTCAAGAGACCACAGCAAAAGGTAAGAACATCTTCTATAGGTACCAATCATTCGACTTCTTCTTATGCAGGTCCAATTCCTTCTTCCATTGTTATTCTCAATCTACGTGTACCTTTAGAGCTTGATATTCCTATAGTTCTTCAGAAAGGTATCCGCTTTACTACAAACTTACTATCTGATTTTCTAACCTATGATAAACTGCACCCTATGCATTAGACTTTTTCTTTGTCTCTGTCATTTATTTCTGCACTCAGAAATGATCAGGAAACGTCACAAATCCCTGAGTGGAGAGTGGCCATGAATGAGGAGATGTCTGCCCTACAGTCACATAGGACATGGGATCTTATTATTCCATCAGATGCAAAAATTGTAAGTTACTTGTTGGATTTTCACTGCAAAATACAAACCTAATGGCACAGTTGATAAATACAAGGCTCGCCTGGTTGCACGTAGTTTCACTAAGACTTATAATGTTGATTATTTTAAGACCTTTTCACATGTCACGTTTGAATTCTAACAGGATTTTATTGTCTATTGCAGTGAATCAAAGGTGGAGCATATACAGTTTGATATTAAGAATGTTTTTTTTGTATAGTGATCTACTTAATGAGGTCTATATGGAACAACCTTTTGAGATATGTTGCTTAAGGAGAGATACGTGTGTGTAGATTGAAGAAAACAATCTATGGCCTTAATTAGAGTTCTCGTGTCATGTTCAACAAATTTAGTGAGATTGCAACGTAGTTTGGCTTCTACAGGTGCAATGTTGATCATTCTGTGTTTATTAGACAAAGGTCTACTGGCTACATCATCTTGGCCATCTATGTTGATGATAATTTTAGATTGGTAGTGAGAGAATAGACATTGATGAGAGTAAAGAATTTCTCAAGAAACACTTTGTAATAAAGGATCTGGACAGACCCAGATACTTCTTAAGAATTGAAATTATACTTGTAAAAGATGAAATTGTCCTATCTTAGAGGAAATATGTGCTTGACTTACTACAAAAGGTAAGCATACTTGGCTGCAAATCTTTTCACTCTCTAGTTGATTTTAGTTTAAATTTGTGAGACACATCTTTTGAGACCCTTGAAGATGCGGGATGTTATAGGTGACTTGTTGCGAAACTAATCTATTTTACTGTGACTCGCCTAGACATTATATTTGTAGTTGGATTAGTCAACCAATTTATGCATTGATCAGGGAAGGTACATTGGAAGGCATCTCTACAAATTCTATCTTACTTGAAGAATGCCTCTGGTAAATGCTTACACTATAAACATCATGGTCATTTCGAGGTCACTGGCTATTTAAACTCAAGTTGTGTTGAGGATCGAGGAGACAAGAAGTTCATTTCTAGATATTGTACATTTGTAGAAGACAACTTGATTACTTGAGGAGTAAAAAACAAAATGTTGTATCTAGATCTAACGTTGAGGTAGAATATAGAATTATGATACATACAGTGTGCAAGATGATGTAGATTAGATCTTTTCGGAGATTAATTTTCCATTTAAAAGGCCTATACTGATGCTCTATGACAACCAAGCCATTATCTATATTGCCAATAATCTTGTGTTCTATGAACGAACAAAATATATCGAGATAGACTGTCATTTTGTCAGGAATGCAGTATTGGATGACTTAATCATTACTTTTTTTACCTCCTTGTCTACTCTGCTTGTATATATGTTTACTAAAGCTATGTGTGTGGGTCATAATCAGTCTCTTTGTAATAAGCTACGCATGATAGATTTGTATGTTCCAGTTTGAGGAGAAGTATTAGAGTTATCTTAGTGTTAGAGCTATTAGTATGTAGTTTAGTGGTAAGTGGTTATGTGGACATTTGTTTATGTTGGTGAATACCCTAAACCACTATATATATGTAATTAGACAATTATAATAGAGATGGAGCATTTCCTCTCTTGGTCTTTAACATTAATGAAATAGTGATATGTAGAACACATTTACTCCGTTACAATGAATGCTTGCAGTTAACGCTCACCTCTCTCTTGGAAGGGAAATCTAATTTGTCTTGAACATCTGCTTCCAGCCAATGAGTAAAAGAATCGTAATCAAGGCTAGATGTCTTGTCACCATCCACGGTTTGTATATCATTATCAGGCCAAATAATCATGTTGGTTTTTGATGAATCCGTCAATGCATTTAAGTCTGAGAAAGAGGACTGGAAGCCTGATTTGAAAGTATCTTCAGTACCATCA
This sequence comes from Posidonia australis, assembly GCA_024699735.1. NCBI lineage: Eukaryota > Viridiplantae > Streptophyta > Magnoliopsida > Alismatales > Posidoniaceae > Posidonia > Posidonia australis. The sequence continues at coordinate 14,039 of JAMKQA010047524.1, read as the reverse complement.
ACTGTATATGAAGAAGATGAAAGCCATGATAGTTCATCTGCATTTCCGGAACCCCCATGTCCAAATGATGAGTAACTACAAAAAACAAGATTTAAAAATGTGTCATTATAAGGAACATCATTTAGCAACAAAAATTGCAAAAGAGATAAGAAGTGTCTATGTCCTTAGAAGAAAAATCTATAGCTTCCAAGCAAGTCCAATGACAGAATCTATAGGGATCTGACGCTTATCAGGAAAATAGAAAAGAAATTGGCATTCTAGAGCAAGAGAATGTAGTTCAAATGTCCATATTGGATAATAGAAAAATTGCAAAAAAAAAAGTAATATTGACAGAGTCAGTAAAAAGAAATTAGCAGTAATAAAAAGCTTTTATTGGGGCAAAAAATTAAAAAAAAATTCCAGTCTTTAACAGAAAATAATATCTTCTATTCTGAATGGACCCAAGGGTACTTCTATGCTCTTATACAAGTACACATTGGAGTATGTAGGAAAACAAATATGCCAATTAGAGATGAAATGAAGCTCTTCATTTTGTAGCCAATAGAAATTCTATTTCAAGTCAATGTTTGTCAGCTGTCAAAATTACTATTCCAGGCAATTGCTATAGCATGAACATGTGATTGATCTATAAAAATTTCTCTGCCAGCTTGACTTACATAATCAGTATCAGAAGGAAGTGATAATTTGTTATCCCATTTAGCCTAATACCCTTAGCCAATGTGAAGACTAGCTTTTAAATGATGGACCTGATCAAAGCCAAGCGACTACTAATTCTTTTTTCAACTGACATACTAGATCACCCATATCAAATCAGATTAAGTACTTTGCAAAGGAATGAAAGTACATGTACAATTTTAAGGAAAAAATAAATTATCTAAATATACAATCAGAAGGCAGCATCCAAGCATGATCTCATAATAATAGTAAAAGTTTAAAGACTACCTCAACATTTTGTCAACGTCTTCAAAACTGCCAACATCAGGCCAATCATAGTCCAGAATATTACTGTTCTCCCTGTCCTTGGATTCATTTTCCCGTAAGTCAAGATCAGTTTCTGCTGGAGATACTTCAAGTGAGAAATGGTGCAGGTTTCCCTCATCTGCAACACTGATATTTGAGAAATGAACATTGCCATTTGTATCAACATTATGGCCATTGAAGCAGCCATTGGTTGTTCTCATATCAGAAGCAAAAGTAATAATTTCATCCACACATTCAGGAGCATGGGAAAGTGGAAGTATACTTTTTGATGCATGAGATGGAGGGCAATTTACAGATTGAGACTTCTCATCTGTCAAAGAAGATTGAAAGGTAGCTTCTTCACTATCCTGGAAAACATCTTCTGTGGATCCATTGTAATCAATATTCCTTTCTCTAACATTCAGTATATCATGTCTTGCTTTCTTGTGGGTGTCACATTGATCTTCAAAATTATTAACTTGTTCAGCACCACTACGAGGAACTGTACAATCGCAATTATCTCCAAACACATCCCAAGTAATATCTTCAAGCTGAAATATTAACATCTAGCTGATTAGTATCAATCAATCAAAATTCAACCACAACAGGCTCTATAAATTTGCAACAAAAAAAAAACATTCTAAAAGATAAATAAAAAGGTCATCATAACTTATGAAACAAGCTGCCATGGGAAATGTTGCAAAGACTAGTAAACAATTACAAGATATATCTTGCAATTTCTTTTAAAATTTAGAAAGATGATGGAATGTGTTTTCTCTCTTCCTAGGCCCATGGGCTTAGGCCAATCTGTTGGCTGGATATCCTACCAAACCATACTTGTGGTTCTCCCTGCAAATGACTGTACAATAATTTACCACATTGCGGGCATAAGCACTAAACTTTTATTAAAGCTAAAAAGTCCACTGTTTGGAGTCTATTGTTTTTGGCTAGAGAGGAAAAAGGGAACAATTAGGTTTGTGCCCATAATGATGTTTATCTAACAATGTTAAACATAAAAGCCCTAAAAGAATTCAGAAGACAAAAGCTAATTTTGTATTTCAAGCAAAGATAATGAGCCAGAACTTACTACAGTACACTGCTCCAAAAGAGCATAGAGTGAAATGATGGCATCCGACTTAAGTGTGCAGGGGATATTTCACATCATGAAGTACTATTCATAGGCAACTAGGCCTCAAATTCCTAAAAAACAGAGAAAAGTCTCCACCCTTACTTGTTTTCTTTTGGTATTCAGAAAATAAAAAGGTTGTCTTTGACTTGCCAGGTGCAACCAATGTCATTTTCAGAACTAGTTTTTCACACAAACCTTAATTAAATTAGACAGCTTTATAAACTTAAATAAGACAAAATGAAACCTAGTTTAGAATACTTGGGCTCCCAAAGGTAGATTTAAAGTCATGTTTTTAACTTTTAAGGTAGAAAATAAGTGTAATTTAGGCATTGCTTACAGTCTATTTCATTGTTGAGCTGTCAAAGAATTTTTTTAATTAAGAATCAGCAAAGGGAAAACAATCAACGGAAAATCAAAAGATCCTACATCAAGGTAATATCAGACAAAACAAAAACTACAGATTTGTTCCTATCTCTTATATTCTTCACAAATCAAGTCCCTCCTAAAATCATTTCCAAATGTATTTCCAGTAAGCAGAGATTTCTATGTGGTTTAGAAGCAGAATCTGACTTCATTGCATATAACTCAGCTCGTCAAGGAAGCTAAATTTTTAAGTTCCTCAAGAAACTGAGCTTTTTGCAATATAGTTTCCAAAATGCACAATTTCATCAGAACTACTTCCATGAGCTGAGTTTTTTGGGAATCCAACAACATAGTATCATAGTATGGTATAAAAGTGCTTTTTTTAAGCTTTCACAGGAAGCAAGCCTATTACAAAAATTTGCTTCCCAATCTTGGGTGTAGCCTTTAAGGATTTCTAAATATCATAGACAACATATTAGATTGTCATGAATATAAGGAATTTTAAAGATGCAAAAAGGTCCTTCTCAACCATGACAATCACTAGTGTAAATTTTTTAGTTAGTTAAACCAAATCCTGAAACCTGAATCCCAAATCCCACGTCAAACTCAAAAACCCCTTCTTTCCCTTCGACTCTTCCCAACCTAAACCAACGACTCTCCCTCAACAACACCAACAAGCATTCTTTCATCCATGACGAGCATGCTCATCATGATGCAACCTCCTTCTCGATGGTGCTCTCTGTTTATGCTCTTTATTGCTGGTCGAGGGAGACATGGAGGAGAGATGGAGAATCAAATAGAAGGTGGAGAAGAAACTCAAAGAGTAAGAGGGGAGCACAACTGTTGGGTGTAGGAAAAGAGGAGCACCATCGCATTTTGATGGAGATAGTTTAGGGCATTTGAGTCAAAATTCATTTCAAACTCAATGAAAATTAAGCCCAAGAAGCTTATATGTTTCAAAGTTTCTAAATTATTAAGAACTACACTTAAAAATCATTGAAATCTAAACCTAATTACCTAAATGACTTAAAACTTCAAGTTTAGAGTAATAAAATTCACTTCAAAGCCAATAAAAATTGAGCCAAGTGGCTTAAATTTTACAAAATTTACAAAGTGTTAGGAACTACATTTAAAACTCATTCAAAATTTAAACGTAAATGGCTTCATTTGTAGCGAGTAAATTCACCTTAAATTCAATAAAAATTAGGCTCAAATGGATTAAATATTTGAAAGTTTCTAAAGTATTAAGTGTAGGAAATATACATCTTTATATTTAATTTTGATGATAACAAAATAATTTATCTTACTTTGAGTTAATGTGATTATTTGAGAAATGTTTTAGCTTATTAATGTGAAGAAAATTCCGAGAAAGAGTTCACAATAAAGATACATGAAGAAAGATAAGAACAAACGCTATGAAGGAAGATTCATAAAGATATCTTGAAGATTTCAAGGAAATTCAAGGAGGGAATAAGGAAATTCAAGAGTCGAAGAAATTCATTAAGTTTATTGTAAAAATTATTGATGAAATCGTTAATTTTTTCTTTGTATACCTAGGATATGTGTAAAGATCTTCCAAACAAATCAAAATTCTAAGAAAATAGGAATACCCAAGAACTCAAGTAGAAAATCTTAAAAAAATCACAAAACTAATGTTCATTTTAGCATACCAGCTATTTTCTATATACTGAAATCTGGGAAAATAGGGTTTACAACCGAGAACGATTTCAACACACCGAATTATTTTTGGTCCACCAAAGTAGTCGATTTTTGTGAACTATAGAAGGCAATTCGGCCAAAAGAATTTATTTCAGTATGCCAAATAAGCAGTCGTTTATGAACGTTGAACGGGAAAATATAGACGTTACTCACATTCTAACTTTACAGTTTTTCTATAAATAAGACCTCCTACAACTCAATTACACACACATACAAGCTATCCAAAGCTCATTGCACATCAAGTTGATTTCCATGTTTTCATTAAATAGAGTGTCTTCCAAACCAATTCCCATTGCTTGCCATTGATAGAAAGACAAGCAAGCTTAAATTCTCATCACATACTGTCTTACACCATTGTTTAGGAGATCAAGTAACTTAGAGTTATAAAAGAATCACATTGAAAAACTTCAAACAAACACAAGGTTTCTCTGGTTGAGAGAGGCACCGCAGTTTGAGCGGAATTTAGCGAGAAGATCGTCAAATACGTAAAAATTTAGATTAAGGAAACTTTTAAGAGGTTCTTGAGGAATGGACTAGGCTAGAGTTGGCCGAACTACTATAAATTTCTTGTGTCTATTTTTATTCTTTCATTGCCTTCCTTGCTTACTTTAAATTTTAGTTTACAATTCTATTACTATATTTGAACTTCTATTTGCAAAGATAAGAAAATCAAATAAATAGACAAAAAAAGTATCTAACTTCTCACCCCACCTCTAAAGAAGTCTCTCGATCCAACATTAGGAACCATATCTAAATATCATCTGAAATTGGAACCTAAATAACTTAAAACTTCATGATAAAAGACACTTCAAACTCAACCAAAATTAAGCCCAAGTGTCTTTAATATATCAAAATTTCTAAAGTATTAAGAATTACACTTAAAAATCATCAAATGACTTCAAACTTCAAGTTTGTAGTGATAAAATTCACTTCAAACCCAATGAAACTTAAACTCTCGTGGCTTAAATATTTACAGTTTCTAAAGTCTTGGGAACTACACTTAAAAATCATTTAGCTAAAAGCTAACCATGGTTGTTTTTTTCATTTACTACATTTGAATTTCAATAACATAAGGGCAGAGTAAGATAAGGATATGCATGCAAATATCTTACAATAAGGAGGATATGTATGTAAATATTTTTAAAATAATGAGGGTGTTTTATGTAAACAGAAAAATAAGGTGGATATATGTGTGAATTCGTGATTTGAGTGGGCTTCAAATTAATGTAGCAAACACTTAACCACTTAGGAACGGAATGCCCTTGTGTTTTCGTCAATATGAATGATGTCATTATCTTCTAGGGAGAAGATAGTGTTGAATTCACTGAGAAAGTGTCTATTATGATGGCACGTTGATCTTGGAAGATCTTTTTCACCATCCCAATATGCTATGACATGTGAATTAAAAAGACAGTAGAAGACCAGAGGTTTTGGTGGTTCACATACATGAGAATGTCTGATTTTCTCATCATCATTGTTCAATGGGTCTAAACTTCATCACTAGTAACTAAGGTGTTTAGTATTATGAAATATGAACTGTATTTGCTTCAAGTGAATATGTGGTTTTGCAGGAGATGGCAACTCTAGTCAGTCATGTGTCAAACCTTCACAATTCACGTATGACATTTGTATGTTCGCATGTAGGTCATTTGGATCATAAAAGTGTGAATTTCATATTTTCCATGACAGCTATGGATGTTGTTTGCTGATGAGAATATTTAAAAAATAATAGAAGAACAGTTATGGACATATTATTACCTAGAAGGATCTTGCTTAGCATACACATAATTCTATTCTCTTTTTATTAATCTTTATTTATAACTTATTTGCGAAATTACATCAAAATATTTTCCTCTCGATCTGAAGTTGTCTCTTGCGAAATGACTCACATTCTCATTCAACCCTTGAGTCTAGCAGTTTCACCAGTCTAGCCGCATTTATTTCTTCATTTTGTCCATTTAATCAACTGACCTAACTCATCTCACAAACTAAATCCTACCTTCTTCCTTCTTTTCCCAAAATACTTGGGACCACATCTAGTCCCTTTTTGTTACATTTCAAGTGTACTTCTACATGACCAAGGTGAAAGAGATTTCTTCCTATTCAGTGAGCTTCCTATTCATAAAGTATCCTCTTACAAATTATCTATCAGCAGCACAAAGTCGTAAGTTTCCTTCTTTTTTCTCTAACACTCACTCGAAGTAAAGAATTTGCACAGCTGATGCAGTGGGTCGGCAGAAAGCAATCCAAATCCAAGTACCCCATACTCAAAATTCGCCATCCAATTTAACAGTAACAGTAACAAATAAACAAATCTTACCTCAAACATGCTCCAGCCTGACATCCCTGATTGAAGGGCACACAACTCTCTACCCGGGGCCAAAGCTATACAGCTCCGTCGGGTCCGATCTCATGTTCACCGCCACCAGCAACCACACCCGCCGCTTAGGCAAACCTTCGGAATCAAAGACCAACAACAACATCAAACAATCAAAACAAAAACACACTCAAAGAACTTAAAAACCACACCAATTCCAGCAAACAAACCCCCTCACGGGAATCCAAGAACGCCAAGACCCGTACCAGCAAATCACCACCACCAACCCTTAGGAATCAAAGGGCGAAACGAGGGGGAAAGACCCAAACCCTAGCCGACGCCGCCTCGCCGGCTGGGGCTCGAAATTCCTCGGTGCTACTTGTCTCACTGAAACCTTCCAAACACGAGAAAAGAAAGAGAAGCACAAAAAAAAGGAAATGTTTTTGTGGTGGGAAAGAGAAGAGAGGAGAGAGAGCACTAGGACGAGCTGCCACGTGGCGGCGGATTAAGATACGGAACTGGTGAGCCCAGGGCGTATTCTCGACTCGTGGACGAAAATGTTTTTGAGGTGGGGAAGAGAAGAGAGGAGAGAGAGCACTAGGACGAGCTGCCACGTGGCGGCGGATTAAGATACGGAACTGGTGAGCCGAGGGCGTATTCTCGACTCGTGGACGAGAGAGAGGGATGGGATCGGATCCGTTCCGGCGCTCTCATTGGCTGAAGTCTGGAGTCATGCAGGGCCCATTGCGGCAAGTCTCAAGGTGAAAAGATGGTCATGCGATACCTCCGGAGAGGTGCGGAGAGACTGGTTAGTATATTTATATTATAATGACGTGATAAAATATTAAGAAAATAATTAAATAATTGTGTGACGTGGCCAATTGGTGGAGGGAGGGGTGAATTTAGAAGATTCGCATTGGTGGGAGCGAATAATCGACGACCATGATAACGACAACAATATAATAATAAAGCCTTTTGTCTTGATACTTCAATATTTCGCCGAACGAAGAATATTTCTAAATAATATTTTAAAAAATTTATTATAAAAATAAGATTTTCATAAAATAATTTCAAAATTAAGTCTTTATTAGGTTTCAAGTGGCTTATCAGTGGTTTTTATTATTTTGAATGAATTCAACACTTCAATTAGCAGCCAATTAGTAATAATATTAATTAGCGAAAGGGTAGAGAATTAATTCGATTTCCCAAATACTATGTTCTCTTGTGTTGGTCTTCCTTTAGTAAAAATGTTTTAAGGGTATCTTTGATAAGGCTTGATTTTAGCATTTGTTTTGGATTTCAATGCTTCAAATAATTAAAAGCACACCAATTCTTTAACAAACATGATTTCAAATTCTCTTCAAAATCATAAAATTTAGGAATTCCAAAGGAAAAATTTGAAGCAGCACCCTCCTTGCTTTTTTTCTTGATTCTTGTGTGAAAATTTTTTATGACCATATTGTCCTAACCAATTTTTTATTATCATATGGCATAAAATGTTACCTATGTCATTTCAATTAGAATGGTAGTATATAATTAAAAGAGGAATCAAACACAACAAACATTACGAAAGTTAAAAATCCTGATATGACATAATCTATAGATTCTTAACTTTTTGAGAATCACATGGTAGAATCTGATTTTGATAAATAAAAAATAAAAAATCAAATAAATTTACCAAACACAGCCTAAGTGTTATTCAACTCGATGATGAAAATGTTGAATTCAATCTAAATATAAATCAATGATAAAAAGGTTGAATTCAGTGTAGATAGAACTCGACAATCTTGCTGTCGAATATTTTCAATTAAAAAAAATAGAACAGGCAACTCTTGATATGGTGGAGCTTGTAGTTTGTTTATTCTCATTTAACATAATTATTACAACAACTTAATAAATTAAACAAAAATAAATGAATATAAACATCAAATTAGCATAATTAACTTAAAATTTAATAATTACAAATTAGTCCAACCAACAACAACTTAAACATCTAAGTTTAAATCATAGAAGTTCAATACATAAAACTCAATTAAGTGTAGGTAGCTATTTTATTTTCTTCTCTTCACGATGATCCTTTCTTTGGCCACAACTATGACCACATCTACATCCTTCGCTTGATCTCACGTCTGTTTCTTGTCTTACTACGTTCTTCATTGTTGGAGTTGGAGTCATCTTGGTCTTCAAAGAAGATGTGTGTGTTAACTTAGGGAACCTACGTGATATCACTATCTCCATCTTGGTCATCATCTACATTCTCCTTTGCCTTAGGTGGAATATATGGAATGCAACTCGACACCCCTCATTGTCTTAAACCTGTTTGGGTAAATGTGTAGTCATAGTGCTCATAAATATACAACTTAGCAAAATAGTCCAATATATTTTGTTGAATGCTTGTGAATCTTTACAAGACATATGGATCATAGGTATAAGCCTGAATCATGTTCTCCATGTCTTGACCAATATCATACATGATATGAACCTACATTTGAAAACTTACTCATATAAGTAACATATATTTTTAGATAATATTAATAGATCAAATTTTAGCAATCGTCTTCCAACACGACCACAAGAATAGTAAGTAATATCTGGTGATGAAGATTCGTTAATCGTCTATCAGTGTGCAATGTTCCAATACCAAATCATGTGTACTCTTGTAGTCTCCTTGGGATCATTTAATAGGTCCTCCCTATGATTTTGCATTTGATTTAGTTGATTTCCCTACCCTGCGATATATTCTCTTTGATCGTTGGATCAATCAATGTCTAGTATTCCTTATGTTGTATGAATTTGGACAATTGACATGCTTTCGGGTATGTGTTGCAAGAGACCGAACTGTCGCATAACCCTATCTGGAATGTATCTTGTCACACACTCAAAGCATGTAATCCAAGTTTGAGCAAGCCATGTTAGACTCATTTCTACATATGTTTGATAAGGAATCCAGGAGTATCTAGTCGTATGGTTGTCATATCACCTATTATAAACAATATATCTACTATCAAATTCAACTAGAAAAACACAAATAAAAATGAACTAAAGGTGATATACTTTATCAGTTTATACCTGAACAACTTGTTGCATGTCAAACTCATTTCTGTAGAAATCAAGGTGATATGATTTCACATTCTTCTTCCTATGGATATCTCATTTTTGCATGTTCGATAGTTAATTAAAGATAGGAAACCTTGAAGCGCTCTAAATTATATGACTAAGAACATTTAACATAACTTCCAGATTTTTCATAATTTATTTAAGAGCATGTGTACTTTTTCCAAATTTAAGGTTGATTGGCTGTGACAGAGCTAACATACTCAAACTAACGGTAAGTTTGGATACTTTGAATATTTTTCTTAATGTGAGGTTGTTAGCTGTGGCAGAGCTAACATTCTCATTCTACTAAAACTAGCGACAAGTTTTAAATACTTTAAATATTATTTAATATGAGTTTATTAGCTGTAGTAGAGTTAATACTCTCATTGTATTTGAATTGTGGCAGATTTGAGTGTTTTAATGTTAAAGAAAATGTTTTTATGATTTTATGGAAATTCTAAAATTATTCTGGACTTTTAACACATTTTTTTTGGATTAATGTAAAACATAAGGAGGAAATCGCAAAAAGACCAGCTCGTTATCTTACTCAATGGTGATAGATCTTGTTGCAAATTTCATTGGCAACGTGTCTCATCGTGTAGTACAATGGCGACTAGTGTCGCCACCACAAAAATAAGCGATGAGTATCTTAGGACTTTATCTCATCATATTTTGTCATCCTAGGCTTTAATATAATACATGAGATTTTTATAAAATATTATAAGATTTTCCCCATTACTATTAATATTTGCACGATTTTCCTAGCACTTAAATATCTGATATATTATATAAACTATTAAAAATAGCAAATAATTGAGGAAAGTGCTAGAAAATTTTAGAATATGGATGACATCAGTTTTAAATGATATATTTTATTTTTGTCAAAAAAAAAGAAATTTTAAGTTAGTTATCATATTTTTTAATGTTATAACAACATTTAATTCAAAAATAATTTCAACATGTGAGGAAATTCTAAAATATCTAAGTGGTTACGAGTTAGGTCAAAAATATCCATAAAATTAATTGATCACCTCCTCTTCGTAATTATAGAAGATATTATTTTTAAATTTAGATAACTTATATATAAGTCTTTGTTTAAATTAGATATTTATTAATAATATCTTTTTGTTACAAAGAAAATTTTAAAAAGGAGAGACTTGGCCGTAGACGGTTCTTGGAATCGTAACAACTTAGTTTGGGATATTAATTTTAAATATTTTGAATTTTATATCTCGACACTTCTTCAATAGGCGACTAGCTTACGTGGATTGCCTTTTGATTGATTTTTCTACGTCAAGTCAAATAAAATATCTATGGTGGTCGCCATTTCGTGTAGTGATGAAATAAAATATTTGTCTTTGTCAGCTCTTCATACGGCGACGAGTTAAAATATCTGATTTAAAATTTTAAAATTAATATCTAGATAATATTTTCAAGTCCTCCAACAATATATGACGTCGTAGAGCATTCTACAAATACCCCCTAGATCTAGATCTTTGGGGAGGCTTTTTTTAGAAAGAAAAAGATAGGAGTTTTTAAGAGAAAAAGAGAGGGATCTAAGGCCATAGAGAGTGGGTCCTATAAAAGGCATATTCTAAGAGATCTCTAGCCAAAACTTTGTCAAAACTATGAATGAAAACCTAGATTCAAAGAGATCATGCTTATCTTAAGCTAAATGCGTCTCCAGATCGTAACTCCACTCTGTCAACCCCACGTCACGTAGTACGAAGGTGAAGGGAGTATTTGTTCCAACCTATTTTTTTACATTATATCATATCCTTAGATAGGACCATTGCATTTGGATGTTGGGAACCACCTCGATTAGTATCATTTTTGTTTATTTATGCCTTTTGTCATTTTTGTGAGATTATTTACTACACCCTTGAACTAATCTAGATCTGTTTTATTTGTTTTGAACGAAAGGGATACATCATGTGACATGAGGATGCTACTGGACAACATCCTGTCATTGATATAATGAGTTGAGGACTCACATCTACATTTCTTGAAGGCATCTTGTCAACTGATTCTACAAATTGACAAGTGGCGATCACCAGTGTCATCGACAAGTGTGGAAGTGCAGACGTCACCATCAACACCCTAAATCTCCATTTCACAGAAATTTATGATCATGGTGGGACCGGCTTCTAAGCCAACCTATTGTGCAACATAAAAATTCCTTTCCTTCTTATTTATTTTTCATAGCTTTTGGTGTCATTTTAGGCCTAGAAGTCACACGCATAGGGTTTCATGACACCCAGACCTTTTATCGGGTTTTTCTAACGATTAGAAAGGCATCTAGTGTTAGGCACTTGTGTTATCGATGACAAGTCACGATGCGAGTTCCAAAGGTGACGAGACTTAGAGCCATGTCCTCGCGACAACGACCAGTAGATTAGGGTTTTCATTGTAGATTTTTTGTTTTTTTTCATTTGTTTACATTGTTTTTTAGATCTACAATGGTTTAAAAAAAATCCAAAAAAAATCATGTCCATCTGTTCCTTTTTGGATTTTTTAACCGTTTCTGGGTTTTTGTTTGATGTCCACCAATAGGATGGAAACTATTTGGTTAACATTAAAGTTAAAGTTCTTTAAGGGAATCTCTCTCTAATTAAAACAATCAAGCTGAGTGAACTAAACCAGTGTTAGTCGCTTTCCCATGTTCTATGCTTAATTGTGATAGTTAGATTGAGAACTTAATGTGTCCTAAGGAAATATTATTGACTCCTTCTTTCTCTCTGAGTCAATAATATTTCTTGGTAGATACTTGATACTCTAGTGTTGCTTGTTTATTTACAACTTTGTGGTTTGCTATGATATGACCTTAAGGACAAAATTCTAGGTTGCCGACTCCTCTATAGAGAGAGTGACAAACCCTCTGCCTAGATGCTCTTGGTGGATCCTAACTAAGGTAAAAGAGCGGTACTAGAAGAGTACAAAAATCCTATTGTGTAACCCTAGATTCCACGAAGTTAGCCTTACCATAGCCCTAGGAGCCTAACAATTGAGAGCATGTAGGTTAAATTAATTGATTAATTAATTATATGAGCCAAATAAAATAGACGTGTTGTTTGGAAACTTGTTTGTATAATCAAATCTGTTTGACGTGTAGTCTATCAAGGATAGACACATTCGTTGCTTGTCCCAGAGGTGACCAATTCTATCACCTATGTTAGTGGCAACGAGTTCCATTACTGCCCTCAGTAGCAAGCTTTTGTAGATATATTCGCTTGGTGTTACAGACATTTGCCTATACCACCAACATGCACGTTTAGTGTCTTGTTTGCAGGGTGTGATTGATTTGGTTTGAAAATACAAGTTACAAGAATATCAGAGCAACAACTTTAGGGTGGTTATTTATTATTATTTAAAAGAGTTGTAATCACTTTTCTTTTGTATTTCATCGTATCGAGTCTATAATTTCTTTTTACCAAGGTACTTGTAATAGGGTAGAAAGTAGAATCTCAAGAAGTCTGTAATCTCTTTTTTTAAGAACTTGTAATAGCCCAAGAAGAAGAGTCAAGGGGGCTAGTTAATGCTACCAGAAGTCCATCAAGTGTGGTTGAATTCGTACGTCAACCCTTTCAACATGTAAACCACATCAAGCATGGCCCAAGCCACTTCAAGAATCTCAACCACCACTTCTATGGCTCAAGTGAACAATGTTGGGAGTCAACATCAGTTTCTCTTCAATACTCCAACTTTACACGTAGAAGAGCCAGACACCTCAAGCTTCATGCAGCAAAAGGCTCGTCAAATGTTTCCCTACATGGCTGTACCATACAATTTCTCCTCTGAGGGCCCTACCCCTATTGTTTTTGCTTCACATGATGCTAGAAGACAATCTTTGGAAGAAGAAAGTGAGGGTGAAGAGGAAATAAGCTATTCTCAGCCATGGAGTGCCCCATTTGAACAATGCTTAGGGAGGCAACCTACCAAACAATGTAGTCAATGTCAATTAATTCACATTAATCACCCTAGAAAGCAACCGACCAAGCATGTCAGTTCATGGCACAACACAACCCTCTAGGGATGGCTGAAAGTTCACAAGTCCCACTCATGCATGGACCTTCTCTCTTGACTTCTCACCAGGGCCCATTAGCTGCACCTACACCACCTACTCCAGGAAACACCTATACTGTGCCACCAAGTCCTACCATAAATTTCTCCATCCAAGGCCCATTAGCACCGTACACCAGCACCGCGATCTACCCTTTTGTTCAGTAGACCTACAATCACCACTAAGCCACATTCCGTCACACTACCTAGGGACAATCCAACCATCACTACCACCTTTGGTCATCTATGTTGGATCGAAAGGCTCCTCTAGAGGGGGGGTGAATAGAGAATTATCACTTTTTATAATTACTTCGACTACTTTTTATAGTTTAATGAAAATTGCATACAATGGATACTATTTAACAGATATAATCAAGCTTAACTACTTATGCAATT
>JAMKQA010047523.1:0-19478 GCA_024699735.1 Posidonia australis | reverse complement strand
AGGGATCCTTACCCGCATTTCTGGTTTGCGCAGCCCCTTTTTATTTGTCTGCATGATTTTTCATGTGTTTTATGGTTTTCCTCGTCTTCCATAATAGACTAGGTGGCGACTCCTGCATTTTGCATTTTTTTTCCCCCTTTTCTTTTTGTCATGGCTTTGCCGCTTCTATGGCACACATACCACCTACCCGTGGGCCACCCCCGTCGGTATGGTTACAAGCGGTGATTCTCGTCGATTTGGTTGTCTATTAGAACTGACTGAAATGCTGGTGAAACTGTTGAAGAAACTGCTCTTGCTGAAACTGTAACAAGATCTGTGGAAGGACCTACAATCAATTCTGGAGGCGGCAACGCAAGCCTAACTGTCTTTGGTGGAAAGGATGGTGTTTGTCTTGACTTGTCATTTGAAACCTCTTCCTTGAATAGTAGTCTTCAATACAGATCTACTCTGGTCCACTAGTTGATCCATTCTGTAGGAATTCTACAATGACAGGACTCTAATTGGGATCCAGAAAACCTACATTAACAAAGTTAGATAAATTTCGTGGAATAAAGAGTTTCTAGGACTTACAATTCCGCGAGGATCCATCTTACGACTTCCATTTGAATCCCAGTCCTTCAAATTCCTGTCTTTCTTCTGCTGCAATTGGTTCAATGATCCCTTGGTCATTCCGTTTGAGGGGCGTTCCTTTCTCGTACCGCCATCTTTGGTAAAGAATCTCGACCATCGTAAAAGGGTTGCCGAAAGTGGCTAAATGACTAGCACGCTTAAGAATCGGAATGAAATTGACTTACTCAAAACGGTCAACTTGATAAAGTACATCGGAAGGCTTGATATCAAACTTGACAGTTTGAGGGGGACAAAAAGAAACCACCTCGACCTTCTCCTTTTCAAAATTTTCCGCCATCACAATGACGATGTCGCTGTCCCAATGGAATTTAATTATTCGGTGAAGAGTCAAGGGGATAATCATATGCTTGTGGAGCCAAGGGTGCCCAAGTAAGAGATTGAAAGACTGTTCAAGGTCAACAACATAGAATTCTACCTCGAAATGGGTTGGACCAACAATCAAAGGAATAACCAAAATCCCTAAAGCATCATGGTGTGTGTTGTCACATGTCGTCATTCCTTTCACGGTTGGAGTAATGTACTTGGATTTGAATCTGATCTAGCTTACAGTCGCAAAGGACAGACATGTAGACCTACACCATTATCCACCAATGTCAGAAGAATGCAGAAGTTTTGGGACTACACCGTGTTAAACAAGGGTTGGTTGTGATTGGTCTCTATCGGAGGTAACTCTAAGCTGAAGAATGAGATCAGCTGTGGTGCAACTATCATTCCCACCATGTTCTCCAAGGCTGATGGTTGTATTGTTGAGGAAACATGGGTGGTTTGGAAAACTCAAAGAAAAGCCTCCCTATGTTCGACTAACATGTGAATTAAGTCCCAAATATAAATATATGCTTTAACCTTTTTTAGCTGGGTTGTAATGTTAGCTACAAGTTGGTCCCTTTTGCTAGTGGTGGGATTGGCTCTTGGAGGTGCCTCTTCTGGAACTGGGTTGGAAGATTGGTTCTCTAGTTGAGATGATGAGGCTATTGGTTGACTGGACCTACTGGCTGGAACTAGGGCCTTGTATATCTGTCCTGATCGTGTCACCTCAGCGCACATTTCTGTGACGTAACTATAAGGCATATAATGAGTATCCTGTGTTAGATTGATAGCCACAGGAGTACGGGCCTCCAACTCCACTGGGACCAGGGCTGATGTGTTTGGGGAAGTTACGGGTGGAGCAAATGTCGACATTCTCTGAGTTAACTCTGGCTTTGGTCTGGCTAACAAACAAACAGATGATGGAGTGGATTGCATGGTGGGTTTAATGGCTACGCACCCCGGCTTGGCAACTAACTGGATCATATTGATTGCAATACTGGAGGCTTCAACAAAAGACTGGTAAAGCTGATGTGGAAAAGGAGTTGAAACATCATGAATGAGAAGAGAAGGATCAAACGGAAGGAGTGTAAACTCAGCAAAAGAAACAAAGTGAATCCCTAAGGTCCTGTTTCTTCCCGCATGCTCAGGCAGGGGCCGGTTCACTATGTTGGTATGTGCAGATACTGAAGAACGTAGTGTCGATGCAGCTAGCGAAGACTCTACCTCCTGTGTGTTAACGATAATGACCTTCTAGTCAATCAAGTCCTATATGGCACTCTAAAGTGTGAAGTAATTATCCGTAGAGTGTCCTGCGATTCTATGGAAACTGCAAAACAAGTCTGTTTTATACCACTGCAGAAGTGGGCTCGGTTGCAAGCGAACATCCAGAAGCTTCTAGAGTGACACAACTTTAGGGAATACGGCATTCAGTGGCTCGAATAGAGGAGTGTAATCTCTTTTGGGTCGTCGAGGTCGCCTCTGCCCCTGGTTGCACCCTTGCTAAGGAGCCACTGGAGCTTCACCGGAGGATTGGGGAACCCAGAGCTCGTTGGAGGTGAGGAGAGACTTGCTGGGGTTGTGCGGGGATGGCTAGAGGTGTGATTGGGTACATGTCCCGCTCTCCCTCTCTCTTCTGTGTTTTTAGGTTAAATGGTAAAAAATCATGATAAATGCATGTTAAAATCATGAAAAATTGTGATAATGGTATGAGTGTGAGGGATTACATGCCTAGGAATGGTTTATGCCATGTTTTGTGAATTATGGTGGTTTATTGTGGATTTTTGGATGAATATGTGGTTTGTGCTACAATGATTGTTTTATACGCTCTTTGTCTTTATAATTTTATTTCGAGAGTTATGGTTTATGATTTTTGATAAAATTTGTCCCAAATGATAGTTAGCTTAGAGCACTACATTTGGTTGATTTTGTGTGAATTATGGTTCATCGAATATGGATCCGCTAGTGACTCCTATTCTGGCAAGCGAGTGGCCTAGGACTTGGGGCATATTACAAATTTCGAAGAAATTGGTATGTCGAATTGATTTTGGCATGCCATTTTTTTGTCAATTTGGCCCCTAGACCTTATTTTGATCGATCAAAAATGTCCAATCAACCAAGTCAAAGAATTTAGGACGACCGTTCCAAAATTTTATCAACCATTCTAAGTATCTGTACTAGATTTGGTCTACCATTTTCGGTCTGATATGTCAAATCAGGCTCCAAAGCTATATGTAGGAGTTTTTCATGAAAGTGAAATGTGAATGTTTACAAGTGGTTTTTGGCATGTGATATTTTAATGAAAGTCCCTTGGATTGGGATGATGAATTATGGTATGTGTTTAAGTGTTTTCCACATAAATGAGATAATGGATTGTGGTAATGATTCCTATGATAAAGAAATGAATGATTTGATGTGATTTTTGAGCATGAATCCCATGTATATGAAATGAGGTTATTTTATGGAAATAATGTTTCCTATAATGAAAGGATTTAAAAGTGGTTTTTTAAGGAAAACCTGCATGATTTGAAAGTTGATTTAGTATTGTTCTGGATCCACATGAGTTTGGTGCTGGCAATCTGGTAGGGGTATGGAACTCTAATGAAACCAGTCGTTAGATACTACCATGATTGTCGAGGTTTGGGGCGATTGAAAGGAACTGAATTATCCCATATGAGACTATGTTGGCTGGGCCTAGGGGTGTGAACTTGGGCGTCCAAACACTAATGGGACGTCAAGAAAAAAACGTATTCCTGCGTATATAATAAAAATTAAAAATGTTAAAGCCCATTGGCCGAGGCGATGTCCCCTCACATAAGGAACTTCACTGTGGTACTGCAGTAGGCTAGGGGTTGCGACCTCACCGACTACTTGTATGCCTGATTGCCTCTGATCAAGGTGACAATATTGAAAATAATTGTGAAATGTACATGTGGTTTTGAGCTAAAATCAGACTATGAGTTTTGGTTTGAAGTTTTAGTCAGATTCTAGTCAAATTGAAAATAATTTTAAAATGATGATTTGATCCTGTTGTCGGTCAATATTTGCTTGAGTTTTGAGTCTTGTGTTTTAGGTTGGATCTAGATAATATTGTGGTTTCTTGAATGCATAACTAATTTGGAAAATGCATGATATTTGAGAAAAAGGAAATTAATTGAAAAAGGCGTGATTTGAATAAGGATTCTAAAGTTTTGTGAAATGGTTTTATAACTAATAGAGATTAGAGTTTTATTGTGGTTTTTCGCAGTTGAATGCGTACTCGGTGACTTAGAGGTCACTCATGTGTATTTTGTTTTCCTTGTTTTGGTTTTCAGGTGCGTAGTTAGAGTGTAGTCCAGTCACCGATGCCCGAGTTTTAGAACCACTAGCCACACACTGTTTCTAGGTAGTAGTCTTTCCCTAGTTATTTTAATTATTGTAAATTATTATAAATGCAGTTGATGCTTTTTAAGATAACGCCTCCGAGACAGGGGTGTTACAATAGATACTTACTAAGAGGACTCATTAACATCCTAAACAATACGATTTTAGATTGTTTATATTGTTCATTATTAGATCATATGCATTATGCACCCAGTTATAACGTGGAAGTTCATATATGTCATCAAGGTACCACAGCATCCATGTTGGTATTGCACAACTTGAATCACACATGATAAAAGTTATCAATACCAAACAAATCCATTACTTGACACACAAATCTTCATCCTCAATTTTGTTCTCTTTGAGCAACCCGATGTAGTTGGTACTCAACATCAAATTGTTTAACACAGTGTTGTCCAACAAATAGTTTCTCTAATTTTGAGGTGGGTTTATAATTTTTGACCTCAGGTATCTCCTTGCCACCATGTGATAGATCAAGGATCTTAGCAATGTCCAAAAAATAAAATTTTTTCCTTTTCTTTTCCAAGCAAGAAATTATAGTTGGAAATAACCAAGTCTAGATCTTTATTTACTACGTTACATAGTGACATGTCAAGGAATTGTTGGAAAATTATCATTTTGATTTTCTAGATATTGTTGTCATTCAATTCATTGAACATCATGAACTAAATCAATGCATAGGGAACACACCTATGCTGGTCTGAACAACAACAACAACCGAATGTGTTGATAAGCAAGACAATTTTAAGAAATAGATGAAGAAAAGTAATTATAAACAACAAATTTGTTGTAATAAATGTAAATCTTGCTCTTAGTTCTCTCCTCATGTCCACAATTTTCTTCTTCCTGGACTTCTTGACATGGATACTGTTTCTTGTATACTTGTCCATCTTCTTCATTTAATAGATTATGAGTAAAAATGTTAGAATAATAGTTTATTTTTATCATTGTAACTTTTGATGAATTAAAAAATGATTGTGATTGAACGAACCTATCGTTGATGATATCAACCTTGATTTGTAACTTTTCTATTGTTTTTTTTTTTTTAAAGAAGAAACATGGGTCGAGTCAAGTGATCCCCTGTTCATTAGAAATAACAATTACACCGCCGCTACGCCAGATAAATTGTTGTAGAGAGAGAGAGAGAGACAGAGACAGAGATTCCAATCTGCTCTAAACCCACCTCTATTCATTTTTCCAATCTGCTGCCTGGTTCATAATTCTAAACAGTATAATTCGGTCCCTTTTTTTACTTGTAATAATAAAGTTTACAATACGAGAAAGTTCAATTTTTACGGTATTTTTATCATATTGAAATGCTCTCTGTCCTTAACTCGCAGGAAGCTAATTTGTGATTCAACGATGCACTACTTATATTTTCATACAATTTCTCTGATCTGATAGCAAGGATCCATATCTCTGGATAAATCCTGCTACATTTAGACCCCTAATCTTAAGTAAGGGTGAAGACATGTGAATTGATCGAATTGTGCAAACTAAAATCATTTCAGAAAACTATATCTTTCAGAAAATGCTACCATGTACACTTTTCTTTCTGTTGGTTTTGACATGGTGCAATATGGGTCCATCATATATCTATCCCTATGCAAAATCTTAATGGTTCCCAAATTTATTTTCGAAAGTTAAGATTATTTTCCTTTGATTGATGGAAAATTTTGACTATTTTTGTTTAGCCTTTTGTTACCAACTCTGGTTTTCTAGTATCGCCCTCTCCTGCATATGGCACCTGAATCCACATGTTCCGTTCTTATCACCACTAAAAATTTAAACCTGACCAATTCAAACCTCAGGTTGTAAATGTTACTCACTGTTTTTAAGGAAACTAGTCATATCTATTTTTTACTTCGTTTCATGCCCCTAATTGGTGATCATCTTATACGTTTTTTCAGTGCCTTGTAATATTACCATAAACTGTTAACTGCTTTAGAGTCATTGATATCTCCCTCAACACCATTGTATATCTCTAGTTCAGCTTGGCTTTCATGGATCTCTTTCTTCTATGTAAACTTTGCACTTTAATTCTTGGTTTCCTTTCTATAAATTACAATTAATTTATAGATTAATGGTAGTATTATTCTTACTAATAAAGGATGGATGCTGAATACAGGCCATGGACGAAGTGTATGCGTGATGTGTGCAGTTCTTGTCACTTTGGGTATAGTTGAGGACTGGAAATCTGCAGAGAAGACGATTCGAGAAAAACGTCCATATATAAAAATGAATGCTCATCACCGCAAAGATTTGGAAGAGTGGTCAAAACATCATCTTGCTTCCAAAACAACAGAAAGTGAGGATGTGACATCTGTTATTCTGTCTGAAGCATCTTAGAAACCATTGATAATGCTGACAAAAATGGTGGATGGAGCAGAGTATTTATAGATTAAGAACATTCTACCATCTTTTGCAAACCTGTTTGCTACTAAGTTTGGATTTTGTTTTGAATTCTGTGTCTATTGAGATTCAAACTCACAACCTTCCAACTGGAGTAATAACTAGGTACTAAATGAACTATGATTTGTTCGATAGAGTCTGGGTATTTGCTTATTGAAGTTTAATCTCCAGATGTGAGTCAATTGTTGTGAATACAAGATCTTGAGAGGTGTTTTTTTTTTTCCTTTACAAGAAATTGTGTGTGTGTGTGTGTGTATTTCATAATGTTTGACGTCTGTCCTTTTTCTACTCAATGTCCTTTAACATGTGGTGGATCATATACATTAGCCAATTGCACTGCAACATACTGAGTGCACACAAAAAATTCCCACATTTTTGAACTAACTAGGCTTTTTGTAATAACCTTTTTTTATTGTTCTTGTTACTTTTAAACCCCAAGTTACTTGTGTAATTATTTGACTGCTGAAACGACCAAAGCCGTTTTTGTAAGGAAAAAGAACAACAAGGCTGTCCCGATGACATAAAGATACACACACATGGATCATAAATGAAGTAGCAGAAAGAGTTGGTTGTTGTTAAGATTTAAGATTTGAAGTCGGCGATTACTGCAATTTTGTTCCACATGCGTCATAAATGAAGGTGTAGATACATTCATCCAATCAGTATTCAACCCTAGTGGCATAACCTACCGCAAGCGAGGAGTTACGAGTGCAACCTAGCCAGACCAATTGAGAAGTCCCACTTGTTTAGGTAAAGATCCCAATCGTTTCTTTATAGAATGAATGAAATTGATGTCAGTAGGCTAGGGAATGATGGGTATCGAACGCATGGTTCAGAGCCCAGAAGGCGAGAATAAGGGGTCGACAAAGATGTAGTCTTGGAGGAAGAGAGGTGACTTACGTCGAGGAGAAACAGCTCCACTAGTTTGCAAACATTCAGTTAAGGATGTCTTCAAAATAAGCACATTATCTTCCTCAACTATGCGCATAAGAGAAATCCTCAGGTTCAATCCTCCTCTCCAAGGAGATGCCGGAGGATCAAAGGTAGCTTTGAAGTGGGTAGTGAGAAACAAAGATAAATTAAAACACAAATTAGATAACAGCGACAACTTTAGTATGCACCACGCAATAGATATTTGTTACAAGTAGCTAAAGAACCAACGACTATATACACATCTATTTCCTGGAAATCATGCATACTGGCTGGTCAATGAGTATAGCCATTGCAAGGAGCATTGACAGAGGCCTCCAGAGGCAGGCTCGTTGCTCGCAAGGGACCTTTCCTTCCAATGTAACGTAAGAGCAACCCAAGCATCACATTTATAGATTCCATTTTCCTGTATCAGTGGTTCAGCAGCCTGTACTCCTGAAGAAGACAAATAGACAATAACAGATTTTATCAAAGCTCAATTTAACAATAGATACACAGGGAAGAGAACGGAATTGAACGCAAAGGTGATATATTTGCAAAGCACCTTCATGCTGATGGACTATATGTATCCCAGACCTAACTTTTCTTCCAACGTTTGCAACATAAGAGCTATGGAATCAGAGTAGAGACAACTTTGAAATCCAGATGTACTTCCTGCATTTGAGATGCAAGAAGTCTCAACAGATTTGAGATGAGCAGAGCAGTCTTGACAGATCAAAATCAGTTGCATGCATCTGCTCCACTCAGCTCAGATCTTTATGCCTGCTTTCCTGCCAGCAATGGTTTTCTTGTGCGTGTTAAAAGTTTGTGCTGGCAGGTGCAGGCACACCCAGGGCCCCTACCGGGGCCGGGCTAATCCAAAATTGGCATCAGGTTGCTGTTGGTGAGTCTGCAGAGGAAAAGGGCAAGGTTTGTGTTAGCAGCTCTTAATAAATATAGATCTATATTACCATGAGTTCTCAAGTCATGCATCTGAGGTACTTACTAATACTTTACCAAAAACTATACAAACAGGCATCTTTAACTCATCGGCAAAAAAGGATGTCAAAGATATCATCTAATTTCCTGTCTAACATTTCTTATATATAATGCATGCTGGAAATAGAACAGATAAACAAAAATGACTAACAGCATAAAAGATGAGATATTCAGAAACCAAAACTACAACTACAACATAATTAATTAAATACTGGTATGCACTCTTCACCTGACTGTTCTACCTCATACACAATCATTTTACAAGCATATTACTACTTTGCTTGGATTGTTTAGGACATGAGCGTGCAAAATTTCAAGAAACTGTCAACTTTTATAAGAAAACATGCATTAACCTCATAATACACCTCAGAGAGACATAAGCTATATCTTAAAACTCGACTTTAAATACACGAACTGAGCATCAAAGTGGACTACATTTACATCAATTCCCAATCTCATGTTACATGGTGCATGAAACAAAACATGATCACTCTCCTGCATGAAGAAGACACTGTTCACAAGGAAATAGCATAGTGGTTCATGTCCCTGTTTATCCATAAAACTAGTGCTAAAACCAAGATTACACATCAGGACGATATAAGAAACTGGAGAAACTCAAAGAAGAATAGAAACAGGGGGTTACATCCCTTGGCACTTAATCTTGTGACTTGAAAACACCAGCATTAAAAAATGAGTATTCAACATTGTGCAGATATCTTCCCCTGGCATCTACATACAGAAAATGTCAGAACAAACTAATTATATGTATTACCTGTGCGAAAGGTTGACCATGTTCATGGGTACTTAGATATGTCATTCCAGGTCGAGGTGAAGCCACATACTGTGGAGAATGCAGATACATTGAAGATGTAGAGTGAACCGGAACATGATTGGTACTGAAGGGTGACATCATGCCCTCTGGAGGACCATAGGCATGGGCTGTTGCTGATGATGATGCTCCCCAGGAACCACAAAGGTGTTGAGGCATTTGCCTTGCATGGTGATCAATGGATATCTGTGGTCTGTGACCAGATCCAAGTTGAGGAAATTCAGTATTATAATTAACAACTGGCGAGTACAACGGCTGCATTGCATACGTTCCCCCATTAAACCCAAAGCCAGGATCGAACCTTTGCATGTACCTGTAACAGTAGAGAATACAATAGCATTAGACACACATTATCTACTTTTCTTAATAATGCAGGAATAGAAATTCATTCAAGTGCCAAGAATAATAAGAAAACTGAAAGCTGATTAAAGAGAAGCTCAAAAACACAGGATCAAGGAGAAATCCTGAGATAAAACGCAAAAGAGATATCCTGGGATAAAGCACAAAAGACATGATCAAGAACTGAGATGAACTCTGGAGCTGACCAACAAATAAGATGTACCTTCCAACAACTTAGAAGAATCATGTGTTCAATAGAAGGTGTCTAGGAAAAACAACTAAAAGATAGTTCACATAATATCACTTAAGGTTTAGATGAAACAAGGGTTATTTGAATGGATTCAGACTCAAAATATTCAAGGAACGCTTGGATATTAACTGCATTCCAAGCTTCTAATGTAACTTAAATAAAGCTACTCTGCCTACATGAGATCATCTATAACTTCCAAGGGCAGTTTTACATAATTAGTAAATCATCATTTTCATATTTGGAACAAATCAAAGCATATTGTTTGCTAGATAAATTGAATTTACTAGTTTATTCATTTGCAGTTTGCAGACTTGTGACATAGACATTAACAAAACTTCCAATATCAAAGGTGACTTCTTCATAATTGTATTTTCATCTCCAGATGATACTTATTTAATGTCGTGAGAATCATCCCGATTTTCCCTTCAAAAATAAAGTTGACTTCTTCTACTATAGTTAGAAATTACATTACAGACATTACAAAAAAAAAACATCCAATGACAGAGTTGTCTTCTTCCACTATAATTACAGGCGATCACAAAAACTTCCAATGTCAAAGTTGACTTCTTTCACTATCAGTTGCACCTTTTCCATAGTGATAACCCTCAAGGGTTATTTAAAGCAAGGCTATTCCTCTCCCAAGTCAAAACTGATTGTTCAGCACTGATGATAAACTCTTCTAGTATTATCCAAATTGCTATAATTATTTAATACTTTATCAGATAAAAAAATGAAAATCCCAGAACAAATTACAGAGAAACAAATGTTTTATTTCATGTGACATCAATTACACAACACACACACACAGAGATATGTGTGTGTGTGTGTGTGTGCGTTTGTGTGTACTTCCAAACTTTCAGGATATGTAGGAACTTAGGTTGCTTGATTTTCTTAACAAGGCCCTAGATCAACTCAAAATTTATCCATAGTGACATTAAGCAAAGGCTACACAACCGTAATACTAAAATAAATTTATCAGAGTAACTAAATCGTTTGCCTTTTTCTGTAAAGAACAACCAAAGAATTAAATCTGAAGAAAATTATTGATCTTCTGATGAGCCCAATGTGGCTGCATATTCTGAATTTGAAACAAAAAAGACTATTACAAAAAATGAGTAGTATACAACCAAGATGCATATAGAGCCCCATTTAAGCCGTTTCATTTTGATGGTAATTAGTATGAAATTATTTTTCCCTCTCCTACAAATAACTCTAATTAGTGCAACATTTGGATGATGACGGAGATTCCTAGCCCTCTACCCATTTATCATAGAAGTGACCTTGTTTGTTCATTCCTAAAAGGCAATATGTCAATAAATTATCAAAGTAAATTGAATGAATCTTGCTGAAGCATGGATATATATATATATATACAGAATACAGGATACGACATGATACGATACATGGATACAACAATTTTTGAAAAAGAAGGATACAATACAGGGAGAATACATCATAAAATAGTTATACTTTTGTGCATCCCTATGCTTAATAAAATAAAACCTTTTTATCTAAACTAAAAATAAAATACACAACACACAAACATTATAATGCAAAAATTAAAAGTTAATACAATATCCTTTTTAAGCAAACAAACATCAAAATAACATCATTACTGTAAACAATGAAATATCAGAAATGCCAAGAGTAAGTTAAGGCATTTACATAAGCACATTCCTTGTTATTAAGCACCCTTTTGCTAATTGACCTTATAGAAATTATGTGAGATCATGTTCTCACATGTCTACCAAAAGTATCTGAGAATGAAGTATCTACAAGTATCAAAATTAATATTACAGTTTTTAAATAAGGATATGCCACGTTGCATGTCCGATATGTATCCAGGAGTAACCGGTGGGTGTCGGTACCTGATACCACAATACAGAGTGCTTCATACTTACATCTAATCAAGTAATCATCACCACAAAAGCAAGAGATTAACATAGAATACAAAGTGAATATTGTGCTATAATCATCATCAAACAAATATTGCAGCTCTTACAAGAAAATAATTTATTTTAAAATGAAAAATGAAGTGAGACAGATAGAACTCAAACCATTAGACAATGAACACTCAAATTAATCAAGTTGGTAGTACCTATCATAGCTCCTGTCATAATCTGGATCCTTCCGATCTACCTCACGATCTCGAAGGATGGCCACTTTGTTAGTTGTCTTCTGTCTGTTAACCATAGGCTCCATCCTTGCTCTACCAAACCTGCTGCTGTTTGTAGAAGATTCTCCAACATGCCTATCTACATTGGCATCAGGTGCTTCAGTTAAAACTCTATCTTCAGACCGTCTCAAGACTGGAGAGAAATGTTGGAAACTGCCAGGCAAAGTTGGTTCATTTTCTGATTTTACCCCAACACCAGCATTATTGTTACCACTGAATATCCTAGCACGTGCTCTATTATACTCTTCTTTTCTTTCTTCAACACTTTTTAGCTGATTTGCCTTGGAAGAGTTAGTTGCCGAACTGATGATAGCTTGTGAGCGTTTTTGTGACCTTTGTTTGATAGCAACCTTAACAATGTTGTTCTTCTCCTCCTGTGGTAGGTTGACAGGTATATCTCCCAGACGAACTGAAGGAAAACGGCATTCTGAAGTCTTTAAAAGCACTATTCTAGAGCCAGAACCATCAGGCATACTATTTTCTGGCACTGCAACTGATTGTAGGGAATAATGCTGTGCAACTCGATGAGCTGCCAATCTTAGATAAGAAGTTGGCAGAGCTTGGAACTCAAGTTGTTGTTGTCTAGGATCACGAAGGAAGTTCTCAATATCCTGCTCCATCCGCAAAACTAGGAAAGGTGATGACAATTGTTAGGAAATGGAAAGCCTTGGAAAGCAAAAGCAAAGGCTAGGTAATGCAGTTGTCTGAGCTGAATTAACTCTTAACTAAAATTATGTAGTTGAATCACTATTTCAGAAGATTGCAGCATGAAATGCTATATCATTATGGTACATCTATTCTATTAGGGGAAGAGGGCAGCTGATCGACCAAACCGACATTTGTCCCCTCAAATCTCATGTCTATCCATGTACATTTCTCATATATGTTTTGTCACAACTAACCCATCCCATTTCCACCAAAGTTCTCTCTCTCTCTCCTCTCTTTTCCTCCCATTTGTTTCTATGTGATTTGAAATAAAATTTGAAAATATAGTATAGATTTTGAGCAGAACAAGTATATAGAACTTGTAGACAGGTTTTAATATATATATATTCAATAGAGGAACTTTAGCACTCATGTTTACTGAAATTATGAGAAGCAATCATAACATTGGATATGGGGCTGTTACAAAATCGAGCTAGGTCTCGAGTTCAGCTCAAAAACGTCCATTCAAATAAAAGTAGAGAAAACTTAATGCTGAATCCAGGAAAGAATTGGCTAGTTTCAAACAAAGC
Organism: Posidonia australis; assembly: GCA_024699735.1. NCBI lineage: Eukaryota > Viridiplantae > Streptophyta > Magnoliopsida > Alismatales > Posidoniaceae > Posidonia > Posidonia australis. Next base: position 6,012 of record JAMKQA010047523.1, on the reverse strand, counting down.
ATGCGTAAGTCATGTTAAATAGGGCGAATCATATGATATGTATACATGTTATTGTGTTACTATTGTTATAGCTATGAAGCAAATATGATATTGTTTCTATTATTTCTCGAATATTTGATTACGAAATCATCTAAAAAGAAGGCATTTGACTAGGAAACTTTTATGCACGAAAAGAAAGCATGAGTGAAGGAAAATTTTATTAATTTTGACGGAGATTTGGAGTATGCTTGATTGTTGAAGTAAGTGAGCATGACGTTTAAATTGGTATATTTGAGAATTAATTGTTAACATTTGCAATTTCACTTCAAACAAAAAAAAAGAGGAGCACCAATTGAAGAATAGATAAAGAAGGAAGCAAAGAAAAAAGTTGAAGTAAGAGAAATCAAAGAGGAGCAATTCCTACTAGAGAGGCGCTCGCGAGGCTTCTCGAGAGCCTCCCTGAGGAACTGGTCGACCTGGCCAACCAAATCTTCGGACACCACCACAGACGACGACGGGGCGGCGGCAAAGGGAGCAGCACCAGCAGCAGCAGCGGAGGAGGAAGATGTGGTGGTGGTGGAATCGTCGTCAACGAATCCTAGGGACGGATCATGTGTGTTGTTGGAGGAGACCATGAGCCTGGTTACGCTCTCCTCCAAATCGGCCAGCTCCCAAGAATCGGGCGGCGCACCGATCTCGTCGGCCATCACCGTGGTGGTGGTACGAGGATGGATGATTGCGCGCGTGCGTGCGTGCGTGCCCCCTAACCCTAGGAGAGCCCGAGAAGTTGTTCTTCTTCTTCTTCTTCTTCTCCTCCTCCTCCTCCTCCTCCTCCTCCTAGTCGTCGACGAATAATCTCCATGGGAGAGGAGATGGGGGAAGAGAGGAAGGAAAGAAGGAAGAAATCTAGGGTTTCCTTCTTATCCTATAATTATTATTATTATTATTATTAAAGTTGTTGTGGCCGTGTGATGGGGTTGGCAGAGATCGGAGGGAAGGAAAGAAAGAAATATAATAGTGATATAAAGGAATAAAAAGAAGCAAGTGGAACGAGGAATTCGGGGAGGATGGAATCTAAATTTTTCGCTTCCTAAATGTTTCATATAGATTTTAATATATATTATCAATATGAAAAATCTAAATTTAATTCAGAATATTTAAGATATCTAAAGATGATAATATTCTAATTTTATGCGCAAATTCATTGATATCTTGTTGGCCATAAAAAATTGATTTCATGAAAAGCTTCTTTTCCTTGTTGGCCATTAAAAAGAAAGAAAAAGAATAACTTTTATTTTTTTTTCTTTTTAAGGTAATTTTTGAACCGTAAAAGCTTTGTTCATATGATTGACATGGCTTTCCTTCGACATGTTGAAATTCATCTACTCCAACAACATTTTCTCTCCTTTTTTATATGGGTGTCGGGTGATTACAGTCAATTAGTATGTATAAGGTATTATCAAATAATTTACTTTAAAAAAATAATAATATCTTGAATTGAGGGGGTAAGGAAAGGTCGATATTTATGGACCGACCAGATCATAAAATGTATTATAAGTATTTAAGGAAATTAATAGTTGCGGTCTGGGTCTGGCCGCTGTCGAAAATTAGTAGTCGGGGTTTTGTTTGGTCCTCTCTCCCTCTCGGTCGTTAGGAGGTGACGATGACGAGGATGAGGATGGGGATGAGGGTTTGTGGGAGGCTTCTCGCCAGATTTCTTCGATCTCCCAAACAACAACCACTACCACAAGCACAACCTGCCGGTCTTTGCTGCCACCACTTCTCTTCTCGCCCTTTCTCCTACTTCTCTTCTTCTTCTTCTTCCCCTGATTTCTCTCTCGCCGCATCCACCCGGTTCAATCGAGTTCATCACCTTCCTCACGTTTCGACTGCCGTATGGGCAGGTCAGCTTTGTATTTCACAACTAATTTCTCTTTGCTTCTATTCAGCAAATCATCACACTATCCTCTCAAAAGTATTACTAGAAAATTAAAACTAATACAGCTAATACAACTCAAATGTTACCAATTACATTCCAAGTGATCTTTGATTCACTAAACAATTTTTCTCACTCAGTTATTGTCTCCACCTTTGGAAAGATCGATCCTATCCTCTTTGTGTATCTGTTGTTATTGTTTACAAGGTCCAAGGTATTGTTTTCAATGATCTTCATCCATAGCATCTGCAGAGAAGCTTCCGCTCATTAATGGCTCTTCTTTCTTTCTTTTTATCAATTCTGAATTCTTTGATCAATATCTCCCAAACGCATTAAAAGTATCACCGTTTCAAATAAAACTTCATTTTTTTGTCTGTTGTTCTTGCAATATCTAAAGAAGGATTCCCAATTTTCAATATCTGTTTCCGTAAAGAAGGATTCTACAAAACGTAAATACATCACTTTTTGCTATACCCTTAACATTCCCATTATTTACTTATGCACAATGCATGAATCAGGTACATGTGATAACTCATGTGGATCAGCTATTCCTGTCCAATAATGTATTGGGAATATTAAATTATTTTTTAATCTTGTAAAATACTAAGGTCCATTTTCCCAATACTAAATAGATAAAAGTCCAGGAATGCATGCATCTTTTTAATATCACTACAACTATTTTGTTTTGTTTCATTTTGTATCAGGGCAAAAGAGGAGCATGTTTATTCAAACTCAATCAACACCAAATCCATTGTCTCTCATGTTTTATCCTGGAAAACCGGTTATGGAGGTTGGAAGTTCAGATTTTCCAAATGCTCGGACAGCAATGATTTCCCCACTTGCAAAATCACTGTTTGCCATCGATGGTATAATATAAACTTCCCACTTTTCCCTTTTTGCATTTCTTTGCTTCGGCTGTTACAATAAATTTTCCCCCACTACCCTGGTGCTAGCTTTGGCAACTAGATTTTTTTTTTTTAGTTAGAGGACCCTTTCAATGGTGTGGGTTTGTGATTAAGGATATTTTCTTCCGTTGGTTTCTTGATGTTTGTTTTTATTACTTTTGTAAAGATTTCTGGCAATCTGGTCAATGCGCTCCACCTGTGCAACCAGTGACTAGTACCAGCTGAGTTTAAGTCAGCACACTGTATGGCGATAGCTAGGATCTAGCTGAAGTAGTAGCTGATCCTGATAGCTGGCCATAGGACTTTAGAAATCCTGGCATTTCTCAGTCAAATAGAAGTACATTAAGAATAAAGCAAACTTCATGTGGTAAATAAATGTATGTTGTATCTTGGATCATTTGCACATCATTTATTGTGTCCTTCTAGCAAATGTTGGGATATTATTCTATTAGTATGAGATCACAAAAACATGAATATATTACTTTTTGTCACAATTTTTCGAAATCAATGATGGAATAGCCGAGCAGGAAAGTTTAAGGTTTATTTGCTATGCAGGTATAACACGCATTTTCTTCGGCTCAGATTTTATAACAGTGACAAAATCTGATGGAGCATCTTGGGAGTTTCTGAAGCCTGAAATATTTGCTGCTATCATGGACTTCTATTCCTCTGGAAACTCACTATTTTTGGATTCCAATGTTGCTGCTTCGATGGATACTGCGATTCATGAGGTATTTATACTATTTCATGCCTTTTGTGTTTATAATTCTTGGAAAGGCTTATATATTGCTTCCAATATGGATTTTGTGCTCCATATTCATATTATAGTATGGAATCATGTGACTTTGGCAGCAATTTACATCTATGAGATGCATATATGGTGTGTTTCTGTAAGTACATGCATGTGCCTTTCTTGGAGATGCACTTGCAATTCTTCAGTTCACATAAGAAAGAGGCTATTTGGTTATGCATAATATAGAAATTAAGAAAAACTTTCAGAATGAAACAAGTAACATAATCTCGTAGAAAACATCATGCTATAGAATCATGTGTTCCTTGAGATCTTAACAGAAATTTTCAACTCAAGCTGCATCTATTATGTGTTTCTACAAGTATGTGCATGTATTCTTTGTAGATGTGTGTATATTTCTTTAGCCTGCAGAACAAAAGAGGCTATTGGAATGGAGTTTCAGCAGTTTATTTACAATGTCATGGTTGTTTAGGCTATGCCTAATATTAACAAGTGTTAAGGGAAAAAATTGCAGTTTGAAACAAGTAATGTCACACTAATCCATGCCCTTCTAATAAAATTATGATACTGGCATTTTTTGACAAATATGCCCTTAAACATTTGCATAATGTGCCATGTCCCTTTAAAGATTTGTAGACCGTGCCATCTTTTCGAAACCGTATTCCCCCTTTTATTTGTACCCTCCTAGTTCTACCACCAACCACCACTTACAGAGAATGCCTCCTCTGCAGCCTTCCTGTTGCCCTCACCATGACATCACCTCTTCCCCGAAATGCTGCCATCGAGAGGATCAATCTTCCCAATCCCAAACCATCTCCTTGCTCTTGTTGTTCTTCGCTACTGAGAAAGTTTGAATTTTGAAGGGATTTGGTGATGGAATTTTGTGCAATGAAGGATGAGAGGAGTTGGATTGTGCTGCAATATGGGAAGGCTGCTCAGAATTGGTGGCAATAAGAATCGACCGTTTAGCTGAATTTTGTCATAACTTAAGGCCATTTATCTATCTTAACGAACCAGCCCACTAATCAAACTGTAATTAGAAAAATCATTTTGTGCACCACTTATCGATCTTATTTGGCCAGTCAGCCCATCAAAGCATAAATTAAAGACGAAGCATTAGGCAACGGGTATTTATCAAAAGACCATTATCAGTAATGGGTAAGAAAAAACAGATATTAAAAGAAGAATATTTTTTAGAAATGTAAATAAGTAAATAAACAAAAGATACAAGAAAAAACAAATGTTAAAACAAGAACGATTTTGAAAATATTTAAAACAAGTTACTGAAAAAAATAACTCTTATTTCTTGTCATCTCAAAATCCTTATTAAAACTACTATATAAACAAAAAAGAACTCTTGTATGAAGTAGAATATATATTTTTTGAAGGAAACATTTTTTTGAATAAACTCAGATCGACCACCTTTTTATGGTTTTTCAGGAACAAAAATAAATCTTTCACAGCTAACACATCTCTATGAATATATATGAATTCTCAAGTAATATAATCATTTATACTGTTTGTGTTGAAATAAACCATATATTTATAAAATTTGTATTTCTGAATAGTATGTACATGCATGGCACATGCCTTTTTTACCAGTGAGACTAAAAGAGGGGGTCCCATTTCCAGTTTCCCATTGTGTTCCCACCAAAAACTTCCAGTCTATCGATACCCACCTGTATCGAAACCTTAAGATCAACCTCATGTTGATTATGTATTTCTTTTTTCTTTCTTTCTTTATCCCTATACACCATTGCTCTCTTATTCTATACCTCAATCAACTTCCACAGTTCAGCTGCTTTTGAAATAGATGAATTTTTTTATTTGTTTCTTGTCCTCCGCCATTCAGACTTTGCAGTCCAATAAACGATTTTTAGTAGTAGGTGCAGTCATCAGTTTTTTTTAATATAATATGCAAGACAAATAGGCAATTCTTTGGCATCACATACTTGTAGGTTTCTATAACACATTTGTTATGAATGTTTTCTGTTAAAATTTTAGATCGGGTCTCTCTGAAAACATTTTTGAATGTATTCTATGATTGTAATATCTTTAACAATCTTAATATTGAGATTACTTACCTCAAGGTCACCTTTTCTACTTGAAGAGGTTATACCTTGACCATTAACATTATTATAGAATAAGTGCTGCTTTTCATGGAGAAATAAGACTGAGCAGTTAAAAGCAAATCGATATGTTAGATACTTGAACCATCCTGTTTTGTGAATCCTATCAATTTACTGAAAAATATATTATTTGTGAATATCATTTTTCTTCTGTTATGTGTATTGTTTGATGTCATATGTGTGCATGTACTTGCATATCTGGCGCATGTCCTATTGGGATTTGTTTATCTTCCTTAAATAGGATGATTCGGAGGTTGTAGCAATGATCAAAGAATTGCTGGAGACTCGTATTCGCCCTTCAGTGCAAGATGA
>JAMKQA010047522.1:0-10960 GCA_024699735.1 Posidonia australis | reverse complement strand
AAAAATGAGTGCAGGACCTATATGCAATAAAAGGACTAGAAAGTAATTCCAGAAGGACCTATTTGCAAGAAAAACATAAACTCCAGATTTTATTCAAATTAAAAGTTTAAATGTTTTTAAAACTTAAAAAAAGGGGCGACGGTCGCCTGCGATGGAGCGCGACGGTCGTCGGCAATGGAGCGCGACGGTCGCCGGCAATGGAGCTCGCCGTCGGCGACCATCAGAGGAAGAAAAGGGGGAGGCTCCCGGGGTCTGATCTCAGATCAGACTCCATAGGAAGCAAGAAGGGGGCACGGCGAAAGGATCCAACGGAGTGGATCTCCAAACCAACGGTGGGAACTCTCCTCCCACCCGGACGTCGTCGGGCTGCTTTGATGGAGGACCTGCGGTGACTGGCGGTGCTCGGAGCTGCAGCACGGCATCTGGAGGCTTCTAGAGGGTGCGAGGAGGCATCGGGGCTGCTCTGGAGTGGCGCGAGGGCTGGTGGAGCGAGCGGTGGCCTGACCATCGTCGCCGTGGTCTCCTCTGGCGAGCGGCGTGGCTGGGACGATCGGGGGTTCGCGGCGTGATCTAGAGGGCTTTGGGGTGCTCGCGGGAGGCTGAGGAAGGCGTCTAGAACGTCGGAGCGGAGCAGGGAGGGCTGCGGCGTGAAGTGCTCCACTGATCCCGTCGTCTGGCGACGGCGGGTGGACGTCGTGAGGCAGCGAAGCGGCGCAGCGGGGCACGGCGAGCTCGAGGAGGCCAAGGGGAAGAGGAGAGGAGGCTCGGGGATTGAGGAAGCTTCCTGGATTGCGCCCCCCCCACCTCTGTCGTCGGAAAACGGCAATAGCGGGGCACGGGAGGCAATTCCGACCAGAGGAAGCCTTTGGTTTGCTTGAAATTGCCTCAGGGAGAGAGAGAAAGACCTAGGAATACACGAATTAAGAACTGGAAGGGTCCAGAACGGCGTACCTGGCTTGGAGGACCTCTGCACCTCACTGGAGCTCTGGAAGCAGCTGCCTGCCTCCTCTGCGATTGCTCTGCCTCTCTGGTTCTCTCCCTCTCGCTCTGAATGCTGGAAAGCTCTAGAATGCGCTCTGAATTGCCTCAACCCTGAATGGCTGGCTTCTGCTGTTTATATAGGTGAACCCATAAGAAGCTTCTCGAATTTGCATGCGGCTCGTAACAGAAATCCAGCTCACCCGACTACGGTTACGCCAGCTCACCAGACAGCCAACGACTGTCTTCCGTGGTCTCTGTTTTGCTCCCTTGTTCGCCGACAAAGATGAATGGCGATCCTGGCTGCCGGTGGTCCATCCAAGGGTTCTGGTTGCTTGGGCTTAGTTGTTGGAACGGTGTGGCTCGGGCTGGGCTGAATGAACTCAGTGAAGAAGGAGTGAGCTCAGTGGCTAATTGGGTTCGTGAGGTGTTAAGGAGAATGGGTTCAATCAGTGGGGTATCTCATGTAATCTTGGTAAAAAATGAGTAAATGGTTAATCAATGTGGAGAGGGAGAAATAATGTGAGGAATGGGCTAAGTTGCTCATGGTGGGCCTTTGTGGGCTTTTGGGTTCAATTTGGGCTTAATGGGCCTTGTGAGCTTCATGGGCCTCCATGGGCCTATGTGGGCTTTGTGGGCCCCCATGGGCCCAAGTGGGCTTTAATGGGCCTTGGCGGATTTGACGTGCTTCCATGGGCCTAAGTGGGCTTTTGGGTTCAATTTGGGCTTAATGGGCCTGAAAAGGGTTTAAGCTCAGCCACCAGACCCTCGTCCTGCAAAATTGGGAAAAATTGGGGTGTCTACACCATGGCATATGTATGTGGGGACAACGCCTCGTTTAGTATTAATCTAGTTATTCATGTTGTTTATTTCTTTTTTTGATTCTATTTACTACACCTAGTCTAATTGATATCTGTTTTTCTTGTTTGTTTTGATGGGAAGCAATACTACATAAGCACGAGGAAGCCGTTGGATGACATCTTGTCGTCGATCTAGTGAACCGAGAAACCGCATCAACAAATCAACCCATCTCCCATAGGCATCTTGTCAGCCGACATAGCGAAAGACAAGTGGCGATCACAAAAAACTATCAATGTGAGTGGACACAGCGATAATTCTACATCAACCCCTAAAAAATCCATGTCCATAGTAAGTAAAGGAGTTTGATGAATAAAGAACTGCGTGAGGGAGTGAACCCTTCCTTTACCAAACCAGGGTTTTGCCTCTTAGTCAGAGCTGTATGTCGTATACGCGGTAAGGACTCCAAAGGCAGAAGTCCATTCTTCGATGGGGCTTGCTAGAACGCCATGGTGGGACTTGATATGTGCAGATATCTCATTTTTGCATTTCCCACAGTGCATCTAAGATAAGAATCTTTGAGGCTCCCTAGATCATGTGGCTAAGGATCTTTGACTCATTTTCTGAACTTTTCATGATTTTCTTCAAAAACATTCTTGATTTTACTTTCAAAGTTGTTAGTTGTGGTAGAGTTAACACACTCATGCTAGTGGTAGGCTTGAGTCCCTTGAATGTTTTCGATGTGAGTTGTTAGCTATGGCAGAGCTGACAATCCCGTCTTAGTCAAATTGGTGATAGATTTGAATACTCTGAGCTTAAAGAAGATGTTTCCATGATTTCATGCGATTTTTGAGTATTTTCCGAACCTTTTAATGTATCCCTATAGATTAACATAAAAGATAGAGGTAAAATGCAAAAAAGACCAGATGTCGCCAGGTTGATAGGCAATTGGTCTTGTCGCCACTATAAGAGGTGATGAGGTGCCCAAGCGCCACATCAGCAGGTGACAGATATTCTGGAGTTCTCTCTCCATGTATTTTGTCATCCTAGGCTTTAATGTTATATATGGGACATTTATAAATATTATCATGATTTTTCGCATAATCATAATAATTGCTATAATTTTCTCACATATAAATGTGCATATCATATAAATCATTATAAATGCTAAATAATTCCAGAAAGTTATTGAAATTCAAATGACTTAATAATATCCAAAATATTTGATGATTTTAAACTAATTTCTCTCGTAATTATTAGAGATTTAAATTTTCAAATTTGATTGACTTAAGTTTTAAGTTTAAAATTAAATTTGGAATCATTTAAAAACCTTATTTTTACAAAGATGATTTTTAAACCATGTGACCTGGTCATATGGGTTTAAAAATTGAAATAGAGATATTTTGGAATTTAGATTTTTGAAATTGTGCCTTTTGGTCAGTTGGCACCAAGGGGACTAGTGACTATATGACGTGGCAGATGGGCTTGCCATCTGGGCACTGAATCACCGCGACCGAGTCAATAGGGTCGTCCCCTATTGAAAAGACGATGCAAGGCTAGTCGCCAGTCTCCTTGGTGACGAGTTCTAGAAGGTATTTTTCACCAATTTTAAATGATTTAATATTGGCCCTTAGATCTCCCACTTGTCATTGATGAGATCTGGCCCCTAAAAACCTATAAATATATCTCCTAGGTCATTAGTTCAGGGGAGGCAATCCAAAAAAGGAGAGAGGTTTTATTGGTGAGATTCTGAGAGATCCATAACCCTACCCTACTGAAATTCTTCGTGAAACCCTAGATCCCAGAGATCCCTAGCCTCCGAAGCTCCATCTGTGCCTCCACTTCTTCCATCCACTCCATAGCGTACATGGGTGAAGGGAGTATCTTCCATTTTTATCCATTATTTTCTCATAAAAAAAACTTTGTATTCATATAATAGCCCATGGCATATGCATGTGGGGAACTACCTCTCGGTTAGTGTCAAATTCATTTATTCATGATGTTTATTTTCTGTTCCTTATTCTATTTACTACACCTAGTCTAATCTGTACTTTATTTTTCTTCTTTGTTTTGAAGAGAAGGATATTACGTTGCATGAGGACACTATTGGACGACATCCTGCCATTGATCTGGTGAACCGAGAATCCACATCCATCACAACCACCCATCTCCTGCAAAGGTGTCTTGTCTGCTAGTTATCCAAACCGACAAGTGGCGAGCACATCACACCCCAAATCCACATCAACAATATGCTCGTGCGACAATGTGGTGAGATTTGTGCCTCTAGTCGCTTGGTGTTGTGAGGCTGATCTCGTCGTTGGTGATAGGGGTGTCGACGCTTGTAGCCTCTCAATTAGGTGCCATGGATAGTCACCTCTCTTTTAGGTGCCACAACTAGTTGCCGTTGGCGAAGGTGATGAGTTGGGTGTCTCCTATTCAGGCTTTAACTTCGGTTTCTTCTTCAGGATATTACAAATATAGGCCCTAGGTGGCCTACCAGATGTCATCCCTCTTGTTTTCGAGATTTCCTCCTCCCTCTTACTTTGATCATGAAGCTTCCATCATTCTTTTCCTCTCTTTTTGCTGTGGAGAAGGTGGCTAAGGTGCCCAACCATTTGATGAGGGTTTTTTGTGAGGATAAAGTAGTTTGCTGCCCTTGTTACCTCTTTCTGTTTTGCATGCTTCTGTGCTTAGTTGTTTGTATTGCAGGTTATAGTTAACCTTTTTGAATGTCCAAACTTTCACAACTCCATTTGCTATAGCTTGTCATGGGTGTCACACTTGCTCAATCGTGTGGAGGACAACAAGCAGCATTTTGGATGTAGTGGCTTTGAGAATTTGTTGGATTTGGTGCATACTCCTTTGCCTTGCCCTCTTTTGCATGCATTTATGGCTTCGTGGAATAGTTCCTCCAATACTTTCAATTTTCCCTATGGGGAAACATTAATCACATGTGAGGAAGCCACTTCCCTTCTCGGCCTTGCGATGGAATCTGCGACGATGCTAGATGACCATTTTGCGATATCTGTCGAGATCGTGGATGCTAGGAATATTGGTTCATTCTTGTGTGAAGGCCAAGATGCTAGCAAGGGTCTGATGCATGGGGGAAGACTTTATCTTAGAGGTGTGTGGGAGATGATTTGCACCCACAATTTATGTCCGTTGGAGCTACAAATGTGCCTATTTGTCAGCATTGGAGGTCTTACATTGTTTACTGATGATCACTTTTCTCTAGACTTTCACCATGTCTATTTCCTAATGCTGATGGCAACTCGCCCCAATTTATATTTGAGCCCTACCATTTTGGCATATACCATGGAGGGACTATCTAACGCTTCATGCTCATGGAAGTTCTTCGGCTCTTCTTTCCTTCTCCATAGGTGGTTTATGTCCCATTGTCATTGTTATGCTGACTTTGATAACTTGAGTTTTTGCGATTGTGTCCTTCATTTGGGTAGGCTATCGTTGGACAACTTTGATTATACACCACAGCTATCAGAAGCTTTCAAAGCACAAGTGGTGACTACAACTTATCACCCTCTGGAGCTTGTGCTAGTAGAGGCCAAGTCTTTTGTGCTGTACCCGATCCACTGCTACTTGCGTCTGTTGAATTAAGGGTTTTCAATTCTAATGAACTCCATACTGACTTGCCCTATCCGTGCTCGATGGCATGATGGAGATCGTGACGAGAGGCTGGTCTTGGATTGCATAGTTTTTGGGCTCATGTTGGTCGACGAATTTCTTTTAGTGGTGTCTGCCTTTCTGCTACCACGTGGGAGTCACAAGAAGCTGAATATATGGCATGGTATTCGCAGCTTCGGCCTTCTCCATAGCGATGCGTCAAGGAGAGGAGGGAGTTCGACAGGATGCTTGGCATTCAGGAGAAATTGTATTGGCATCCTATTTCTTTTCTTTTCTTCTTGACTTGAGGGGATGCCCTTATGGATATATATCGTATCTTTTCTATGCACTAAACTGATATTCATTAGTAATAAAAAAGCATACCTTTCTTGGCTTTGATTATTTGACTAAGTTATTAGGGATGACTTGTATGTGGGAACTTAGTCGACTAAAGATGACATGGAGGGAATTGGCCTTGGCCTCAGCTAGAGAGATGGAGAATTAGAGCCCAATACACGTCAACTATGAGTCATTCATGGATGCTCCAGAAGCTACCAAGGCAGCGCTCTTTGTTGAGAGAACGCACCCAAGTCGTGGGACACACATGGATAGGACGTTAACTCAAATACTGAGTGAGTCGATTGTTGGTTCATCGGCTAGACCAACTCCAGTTTTCTTACTTACTAGGTTTTCACTTGTATGGCATTTGTTTTGGGTTTTTTGGATTTTCAGAAATTTTTTGGGTTTTTGGATATACTAATTTTTTTGGGTTTGGATTTTCTATTTTTTTTGGATTTTGAGTTTCTTTTTCTTTTTAGGGGAAGGATGAGTACCTTACTTCAAAACTTAGCCTAGGGTTTACTTTAGCCCTTCCAGTTTGTGCTTTACCATCCTAGGCATGTCCCCTGTGTCATGTTTGCACCTTTTAGAGACTTTGTTCCACACCCTGGGCCTTCTAGGTTTGCCACTCCCTTATCCTATTTGGTCCTTGAACACTTAGGGCTGCTTCTTCTTTGCCTATGTGTGCAAAATGATGGGGGAGGTTCGAGGTTCGGCAAGCTCTCAACATTGGCTTTAGTTCTGGTTTAGCTCGCTGATGGTTGATCCTAAAGCGCATTTATCATTCATAGGTTTTTTTCCTCTCCTTTTTGGACAACTTCTTTGCTGCCATCTTGCCCCTCTCTTTTTTTTGTCAATGGATAGCTTCTTTACTACCTTCTTTTCTTCATTTTTTTTATTTCTTTCTCTGTTTTAGCAAGTGTCTACCTATCACTACTCTCTAAGATTTATGTCATGATAGTACAGCTATCGAGCGTCAGTGGTCTCACCTCCATTTTAAGTATTCAGTCAATAGATATTTATTATTGATGGACCGAATCACTTCTTTTATTCTAGATGCTCTCCCCTCTTTATGCGCTTTCTAAGTTTGTTCGTTACATAACGCTCATCCATCACAACCTTCTCAGACTTATGCAAGGATTCCACGCTACGCTAGGTGATTGACTTTTATGATATGCCTTAGCTCCGAGCTTGCCTTGCTCTTATCTCCCGTGTAGTGTGTGTGAGGGCATAGGACAAAGTGTGGGTTACCTTGAGTATCCATTTCCCTATAGCCTTTGGGATGACCTTCCTTCTAGCTTAGGGCTAGGTCTTAGGACTCTTTTAGGTGTAGATAGATTGATCAAGGTTAGTACTTTTTCAAGTGCATTGCATTCTAGGGATCAGGCTGATCTATCTTGTTCTGGGATAACTGATAAGCATTGCCAGGATATGCAGCCACCACGATATAAGGCCCTTCCCATTTTGGTTTAAGCTTTCCCTTTGGATGTGACTTATTGACAGGCAACACCTCCTTGAGTACCAAATCACCTATGTTGAATCTACATTTGATTACCATTTTCTGATAAGCCCTAGTTATTCTTTTCTCGTGGACACGCATGTGCTTAGTAGCTACGAGTTGCTTCTCATCAAGGAGTTCCCAGAGGAGTAACAATGCCTACCTTTTTTCCTCAACAGAAATTCTCGCGTTGACCTAGATTCTAGTTGAGGGGATCCGGATTTCAAATGGGACCATCGCTTCCATCCCAAAAGCTACGGCATAGGGTGTTTGGTTTGTTGCCGTTCTTATGGTGGTGCGGTAAGCCCACAGTGCATTAATTAGTTTATCTGTCCAATCTAATCCCTTAGTGTCTTCTATCGTCTTTTTAATGATTTTAATTAGGGTCTTATTAGTAGCTTTTGCTTGGCCATTTCCTCATGAATAATAAGGCGAGGAGTGATGGAGAGTGATACCGAACTTTTTGCATAGCCTAACGAACTCCTCTGAAATGAAGATTGGCCCATTGTTTGCTATAAAGGATTTAGGAACCCCAAACCTGGATATAATGTTTCTTTGGACAAACCGGCACAGGGTTGTGGCTTTGATGTTTGCGAATGCTTCTGCTTCGACCCACTTGGTGAAGTATTCTGTTGCAGTGAGGATGAAGGTGCTTCCCTTTCCTTGTTGGATTGGGCCAACCACATTGAAGGCCCACATAGAGAAAGGCCAGGGTGCTTACATTGCATGGAGTGTTGAGATAGGAGCATGGATCTTATTGGCATGTTGCTGACGGTTCTTGCATCGGTTGACTTTGGCTACATAGTTAGCCTCCATTGTAGGCCAATAGTACCCTCTTCTGATGATTATCTTGGCAATGTCTTGAGAATTGATATGGCTCCTGCAAGTTCCTTCATGTGTTTCCTTGAGGATTTTGGTCGCTTCTAATACATCCACACATCGAAGTTCGATGCCTAGTGGCATCTTCTAGAACAGTGTGTTGGCTTTGATGTAGTATCTGGTAGCTAGTCTCCTTAGGGCTTCTTTGTCTTGGGAAGTAGCAAACAATGCGAAGGTGCCATCTTGTATGTAGCTCATAATGTCATGATACCACGGATTCCTATCATTGACTTTAGCAATCCCTTGATAGCAAACCTTGATGTGCAACATGTTCTCCTGGCGTGACTCTTCTTGAAGTTCTTGGACCCATTTTGCAGTTCACTCCACCATTGGCAAATTGATCTTTTGCACAATGACGATCTATTCATCATCCTTCGGGTTGAAAAGGAACAACAACACAAGTGAAGCTAGAGAGCACCAATATATTGTTGCTTTTAAACACATGCACGTATACCACTTTATCAAACATCTTCAACGAGGCTCTTGCTAGATTGTGATACTCCTGGAGCCTTGGTGAGAGTGCTTTATACTTGTTGTGGACCCGTTGGATGACAAGTTGTGAGTCTCCTATTACCTTAAGTTTTCTTGCCCCTAGATTGAGAGTCATTTGTAGTCTCAAGATGAGAACCTCATATTCGGCTATGTTGTTGCTTGTTGAGAAGCCTAATTACATGGAGATAGGGATGATAACACCTTTTGGAGTGAGAAGCGTTACCCCTATTCTGATTCCTTGCAAATTGAGGGTCCTATCAAAGTGAAAAGTCCATTCCCTAACTAACGGGCTGATGCTGCTGATTGTGAGGATTTATTCGTCCAAGAAGTTGGTTGAGACTAGTTGGTATTCAGACAGAGGTAGTCCAGTGAGCTGATCGGCGATTGCTTGCCCTTTGATTGCCTTTTGCTTAATGAATTGTAAATTGAATTTTGTAAGGAGCATCTACCATCATGCTACTCTTCCAGATAGTGTGGGCTTCTCAAACATATATTTAATGGGATCCATCTTGGCTATATAGTAGACTTTGTGCGCTAGGAAGTAATGTCTGAGCTTCTAGGAAGCCCATACTAGTGCTAGGCAATGTTTCTTGATCTAGGTGTTCTTCTTCTCGTATTCCACAAATATTCTGCTTAGGTAGTAGACAACTTCTTTCTTCCCTGTCTCATCGTGTTGGGCTAGAACAACATCGACAGAGTTGTCAGTAACCGCCAGATAGTGTAAGAACAATCTTTCGGGAACAAGTGCATGTAGTACTAAAAGGTTGAGGAGGTAGAGCTTCAGGTCGTCAAATGCTACCTGACAGGCCTTATTCGATTTGAACTCTGTGCCGCCTTTCTGTAGCTCATAAAAGGGTCTACACTTTTCTACATGTTGGGAGATAAACTTTTGGATGAATTGTAACCTCCTTATGAGTCCTTTGAGGTCCTTGATGTTCTTCATAGGCGCCATTTCTATGATTGCTTTGGCCTTTATACGGTCTATCTTTATTCCCCTCTTGCTTACGATGAACCTAAGTAGTTTTCTAGTGGTGACTCTGAGGACACACTTCTTGGGATTCATTCGGAGGTTGTATTGGTCCACCCTCTGGATTACTTTCTCTAATGCTTTGAAGTGTCCTTCTCTTGTCTTTGACTTCACCAGCAGATTATCCATGTAGCACTCCATAGAATAATGCATCAGGTCATCGAAGATCGCCATCATGGCCATTTGGTAGGTAGCTCCAGCCTTCTCCAGGCAAAAGGGCATGACGACGTAGTAATAGGTTCCCTATGGGTCTTCTCCTAATCTTCCTTTGCAAGCTTGATCTAGTTGTAGCTGGAGAAGTCTTCCATGAATGAAAGCATTTGATGGCCTACGGTGTTGTCTACAAGGATGTCGATGTGCGGTAGGAGGAAGTCATCCTTTGGACAAACCTTATTAAGGTCTCGATAGTCAATGCATACTTGCATTCTGCCATCTTTATTCATGACCGGGACTATGTTGGCAATCCATTCTGGATAGAACACCCTATAGATGAACTTGGCTTTATGTAGCTTGTCTATCTCTTCTTTGATTTTCAATGCTAATTCTGGTCGTAACCTTCAGAGTTTCTTGCTTTGCTGTCCTTGCACTTGGCTTAAGGAGGCGTCTGTGTTCCACCAACGAAAATTCTAAGCCGAGCACTTCTTCATAAGAGAAGGCTAGTACCTTTATGTACTTCTTGTGTAGCTTTATCATTTTGTGTCGTTCATCTGAGTTGAGTCCAAAGCTGATTCGAACTGGTCTTGGGTCTTCTGCAGTTCCCAAATTTATTTCTTCTATTTCCTCGATAGCGGCCTTAATCCATTCATCATATTTCTTCATTATTTCTTCAAAGATGGTCTGAGCCATTGTCTCTTCTTCATCTAGGTCATCATCTGTGTCTATTAGCTCGTAAACCTCATAGTTCTCGGTGTTTTTGCCAGTGATGCTCGATACTTCTTCCACTAGAAAGATGGCATGGGACTTGGCTAGCTCTTGTGGGAATGCTGTGGTATAATGATAGACTCTGACCGTTTGAGTGATTGACTCCTTTTTTGTTTGGGCTGCACACTTGACAGAACTATTAGATACCTTTTGTGAGGGCACGGTGGTAGTTAAGTTGTTCAAGGCATGTCCTCCACTACCTTCTCCTTTATTATCTACGCTAGGAAATAAAGTATTGAAAAGTAAAATGTACAAAACTAAAAGTGTAGACACCCCAAATTTCCAATTTTGCAGGATGAGGATGTGGTGGCTGAGCTTGAACCTTGGTTGAGCCCATTTGGGCCCACAAACCCTCATTAGGCCATTTAATTCATGGAAACCCAATTGGGCCCATGAAGGCCCACTTA
>JAMKQA010047521.1:0-16561 GCA_024699735.1 Posidonia australis | reverse complement strand
CTGCATTTTCTGTAGGAAAAAGAGTATTAAATGATAAAAGATGTAGATTATCGGAGAAGTCTGTAGAAGCCTCCGTCTGCTTGAAAGATTGGTACGATACGGTTAATCGTTTTCAAGGTTTGAGCTTAAAGTCTGAATCAAAAGAAGACGATGATGCGACATCAACTTCAACAGGCAGAACAAACTCTCCACAAGAATAATTCTTTATGTAAAAATTGAAAAAAAATGTAAAACAAATGATGTAAATATATTTTGTATTTTTTATGTAAACATGTAATTTATTTTGTTGTATTTCAAAAAAAAAATTATTAAAAAAAAAATATTTTTTATTATATTATTTTTTTATTTTTTTTAGGCCCGAGGGACTGGCCCGGCCCATATGTGGGCCATGGGCCGTGCCGGGCCCATGGTTTTTTGCAGCCGGCCTGGCCCGGCCCAACCCCGAGCGGGCTGCCTCTTTCATGGGCTGGGCCGGCCCGGCCTGGCCCGAATTCCATGTCTAGTCGTGTCCCACCTCCTAAAGTTGATAACTTTAATAATCCCGCTGATGAGTCCGACAACTTATCATGTCCCTGCTAGTGGTTCCCCCTGTGCTCAGGATTTCATTAGTTTTTGCAACATTACTTTAGCATTAACATCAATGTTGCATCTACTTTCAACATCTATTCTAGTGCGCAACATTACCATCAGCATTGCATTAAGCTTCAGCATCAATTTTCGCATTTGTATTCTAGCTGTTCATTTGCCTAGCAAAACTCCAACCATTATACCCATAATCTGCAATAACTTTCGACCATTATCAGCATAACGATCGTTCTCTTGGTCTTAGGGGGGATCCTTTGGTTTCTTGAGCCTTTAGAACTTCCAAGCTCTCCCTATATAAACCATTGGTAGTCATTGGGAAAAAGGGTTGGAAAAGGAGAAAGAGAAAGAGCCTTTGCACCTTAGCACAAACACCTACAACCTAGCTTCTATCCAGAGCCAAAAAACTCCCACCTTTGAGCAAGGAATCACCAACCTAGTGTAGGGAAAAGCCCCCTCACCCATACCTTCCACAAAGTTCCTTCTCTTGCATCACTTGGATGCCATTTGGGAGGAAGGAGATCCCTGTTTTCTTCAACCATCAAGGTCATCTCGAGCCACTTGTAAAAGAGTACAAGAGCATACCAATAGATATGCATTCAGCCTTTCTTGTAGCTAGGTTTCTTTTCATGAATATGGGATCACTTTAGAGAAATCTTACATAATGAATATGCTGCGTTTTATACTTCTTGGATCCTATTTATAGTGCATGATATTCTCATGGATCATTACTTTTATGCAACTATACCTATCATATCTTGTTCTTGTATTTATCTTGGTAAATTGTATGTCAAATGAGATATATGCTTGCCTTTGTTGTCTTTTTACTTGTTTTTTACTGAATCTCAGAGATATGCAATATTTGGTGGATTCATGTTTTATTCATATTTTAGATGCAATAGGACTGATTTAATGGGTTCATTCCCCTTTTGTTGCATGCATCCATGTTGTTCTTCTTGCATATTTTTTGGTTCTAGCTTCGTACGTTAGCTATAGTTCTATAGTTTTTATCAAAATAGGAATATGTGGTGTTGTGTGAGGCTTCATGCCATTGAGCACAAGACCCATGTCATGGTGTCATGGGTTGCCACTCTTTCTTTTATGACTTTATGGAAGAGAGATGAACCTATATGTGTTCAGGTTTTTTTTAGATATCTAGGATGAGTTTTCCGATGGTCTTAAGCACATTTGCAAGGTTTCATATAGCATGGCACATAAGTCAAGCTTACTGTCTGTTCTGAAATTTCTAGGTCTCACTTCAATGGCACATATTGCTAGCACACATTAGTGGAGCATTGAAGTGGCACATCAGACAGGAGCACCATCCTAGCGCACCTGCCTGTTTCAGTGCACTAATAGTGGCTTTTTGGCATGGTAATTAGCTTAGTTCCCGATTTATTTTGCCTCTAGTTTTCCTTGTGTGTTCTCCTGGATATATCAAGATACCACCTGCCTGATTTCATATTCATCTATGCAAGATAGCCTAGGTTTTGCATGTAGCAAAGTAAGGACATTAGCCACTCAATATTACCGGATCCATGGTTATATCGGTGCAATATCTTTGCACCGATGTTTGATCCACAACTTGAGTGACCTTTCAGAGCATTAGGATACATCCTACAGTCTCTCTACCCATATTTAGCATAAGGCACAACCTTCATATAGCAATGCATTGCATATCACACTAGGGTGTACAGAAATAGGTTGCAAAGCCAACATATCCAAATAAGTAAACGAAGAAGCCATGAAAGACGCATTTCTCAGGCACATGGGGGTGCCTAATACCTTCCCCGTGCATAGTAGGGATCCTTACCCAATTTTTTTTGGTTCATGATGACCTTTTCCATTGGTTTGTTGCATAATTTTAGTGTTTTAAAATAGTTTTCCTCGTCTCCCATTTTTAAGTAGACTAGGTGGTGACTCCTGCATTTTTATCATTGCTTTATGGCTTTTTACCGTGACTTCACTGGCTCTCATGCATTTGGCCTTTCGCGCCACACCCGGGGCTATCGCCGGCGTGGTTACAGTTGTGTTTGAGAAGCTAGAGGCTGGTGGAGTGCCTCATTTCTCTATTGAGGCACTTGGAGAACTAAGGTATGATATGCGTTTGTATGTGCCCCAACATAAGAAGTCTAGGCAAAGATTGCTGGATGAAGTACATCTATCTAGGTACATGATTCACCTTAGGAGTACAAAGATGTACCAAGGCATGAAGTGGAACGTTTGGACCTGGCATGAAGAGAGATGCTGATGACCATGTGGCAAGGTTTACAACCTGCCAACTGGTCAAGGCAGAGCACCAGAGGCCTAAAGGGACCATGCAGCCATTGGATATTCCAGTGTGGAAGTGGGAGCACATCACAATAGACTTCGTGACTGGTTTGTTGCAGACTCAGAGGAAGAACGACACCATGTGGGTGATTGTGGATCGGCTGACCAAGTCTACTCACTTCCTAGCCATTCTGGTGAAGCTTCTGATGCACCGACTAGCAAAGTTGTATGTATTCGAGGTGGTGAGGCTGCATGGTGTTCTAGTGTCCATCATGTCGAATAATGACACGAGGTTCACCTCAAGGTTTTGGAGAACTCTACAGGATGCCTTTGGCATTGTGCTCAACTATAGTACAACATTTCATCCTCTATCGGATGGTCAGATAGAGAGGACTATCCAGATGCTAAAGGATATGCTCAGGGCATGTGCCTTTCACTTTCAAGGGAGTTGAGAGGACCATTTACCATTGAATGAGTTCGCCTACAATAATAATTATCACTCGAGCATCGGGATGGCGTTGTACGAGGCTTTGTATGGTAGGCCATGTAGATGGCTGGTTTTCTAAGGCGAGGTAGGCGAGTGTCAGTTGATTGGTCCTGAGCTTGTGCAGTTGTATGCGGATAAGGTGGATTTGATCCATAACAGGCTGTTGGTTGCACAGAGTCGATAGAAGAGTTATGCCAAAAGGAGGCGGAGACCGATGGAATTTCTGGTGGGAGACTATGTGTTCTTGAAGGTGTCGCCGACCAAGGCTGTCATGCGGTTCGGCAAGCATGGCAAGCTGAGTCCTCGCTATATTGGCCCATACCGGATTACCCAAAGGATCGACACGGTTTCTTATCGGTTAGATCTACCTCCAGAAATGTCGTTTGTGCACGACGTGTTCCACGTCTCCATGCTAAGGAAGTGCCTAGCTAACTTATCTCACATGCTCCCTGTCCAGCCAAAAGGGCGCCAGGAAGATCTGTCCTTTGTGGAGGATGCTGTCCAGATGGTTGACTACAAGAAACAGGTGTTGTGGAATAAGGTGATTTCGTTGGTTTTGGTGCGATGGCAGCATCATGGAGCCAAGGAGGCCACGTGAGAACGTGAGGAAGCCATCCTAGCCCAGTACCCGTATCTTTTCGCCTAGTGATTTCAGGGGTGAAATCTTCTTTTAAGAGGGTTAGGATGGTAACACCTATAAAATTTATTTTGTAATTATTTACATTTTAATGAATTTATTCCTAGACGGGTGTTACTATTCCGAGGCCCGTTTGTGTGGATTTGTGCTTGTGGGCTTGGGCCTCGTGGGCCAACTTCTGATTGCGTGTCCCTATGCATGGTTGACACTGTGCTTGTGGGCCCGAACGTGGGTCCATGTGGGGCCCACGTTGTAGGCTAGTTGGTGAGGCTTGTAGTTGGTCTTTTGGTCGTAGTGGGTTGTTGGGTCTGTACGGTGGTTAGTGAGGCTGGTAGCTGAGGGAGTGTTGGTGTGCGTGTGGCTGACTAGTTGCATGCACGCAGCCACCTACTCTTTCTACGTGGTTTTTAAGCCAAGGTTATCCGCCATGCACGACCTACACCTCCCTCTTCTTCCCCTGCCATTCCCTTCCTCCGTCCGAGCAAATCCCTCTCCCTCCCCCTCCACTTGTTCCCTCTCCCTCCACTCGCTCCCCTCGTTCACATCTATCTCACTCTCCCTCCCTTATTTCTCTCCTCCCCGACATCTTCCTCTCTGTTCAGTGTGCTCAAGGGATGATGGAGGCATGTGGTGGCTTGTGGTGGTGTGTGGAGCTCTAGTGGTGTGCCCTTGTGGTCGTGTGAGCCCTAGCAAGGGTTGGGATCGCCGAAGTCGATCGAAGTACGTTCCTCAGGTACACACCTGTAACCCATGAATAAAGAGCATGAAATTAGTGGAAATTGATAAGATTGCATGAAATATAGGTAAACTTACATTCTAGAATTTATTATGATTTTATGAGTATTTATGGAGGTATTTATGGGTGTTTAATGTGGTGGTTGTGTTTTTGTCTTTTTGACCCTTTTGCCTTTGCGAATTTATATCTTGATGCATGGTGAATGGATTTTGGTTTTGTTTTTTTGGTTTTGGAGTAGACTCGAGGGTCTACATATTATGTTTTATGTGAGATTTTTGGTGTTGGCTTTGAGGATTCGATCGTCAGTCTTAGTTAAGAAATTTTGAATAGTTGGATCTGGGTCGTTTTCTGTTTTTCGCAGAAATCGGCATACTAAAACCATTTTGGTATGCCGTATTTCTATCAGTTTGGTCCTCTAGTTGAAATTCGGTTGTCCGATTTTGGATGGTCGACTGATTCAGTGGATTTCAGTCGACCGAACCATTTTTGCTATACTGATTTTCACCTAGGAGTTGACCGTTAACCTAATTTGATCAACCGATCCAGATTGGTCTACCAAACCAGGGATTTTTGGCACACTAAACCTATTTTTTGTCATGCTGAATCAGGGCCCAAATATGTTTGTAAAATGTGATTCCCGAGAGTTTTTCCGAATTGATTTGTATTGTCCCTTTGAGATGGAATTGTGGGTCGTCAGTGGTCATCCCTTGGGATACTTGATGTACCGTTTTGACAAGGTTTTGGAAGAAATTTTCAAAGATATAAAGTGGTTTTGAAAATGATTTCAAAAGAGATGGTTGGCCCATTTTGGAAAATGGTTTTCCTAGTTTTCTGTGTGTGGGCCGAGATAGTGTGGGACTATGTCGTCGGGACTATTTTTGCCTAAAACTGGAATTCTTCCCCTCCCCAAGCTTCCTCTCTGATCCTAGACCTCTCTGGTTGCTCTGGTTGAGAGAAAACACCTTGGTGGCACTCCTCTCAACTTTCCAAGTTTTTCCTCTCCTTTTTTTTCCTCTTTTTTTCCTTGCAAATGGGGGGTATTTATAGGCTTGCAATGGCTAGGTAGGTTGTTATGGATAGAGTGGGAGGTGGTTAAGGTTGTTAA
Organism: Posidonia australis; assembly: GCA_024699735.1. Lineage (NCBI taxonomy): Eukaryota > Viridiplantae > Streptophyta > Magnoliopsida > Alismatales > Posidoniaceae > Posidonia > Posidonia australis. Next base: position 10,743 of record JAMKQA010047521.1, on the reverse strand, counting down.
GGTGGAGTGGGAAGTGGTTAGGGTTGTTAAGGTGGAGCGGGAAGTAGTTATGGTTGTTAAGGTGGAGTGGGAAGTGGTTAGGATTGTTAAGGTGGAGTGGGACGTAGTTATGGTAGTTAAGATGGAGTGGGAAATAGTTATAGGTTGTTAAGGTGGAGATTTGGGTTTAATGGTTTGATTTAGGGTTTGATTTAGGGTTTTGAACTAATCCTAGGGTTTTGAATTAATTCTAGGGTTTTGGATTTTATTTTGGATTTTGAATTAATCTTAGGGTTTCAGATTAATTCTAGGATTTTGGATTTGATTTAGGATCTTATTTAGGATTTCGAACTAATCCTAGGGTTTTGGATTAATTCTAGGGTTTTGGATTTGATTTAGGATTTTTGTTAGGGTTTTGAACTAATCCTAGGGTTTTAAATTAATTCTTGGGTTTTGGATTAGGTTTTGGATTTTATTTGGGGTTTTGAACTAATCCTAGGGTTTTAGATTAATTCTAGGGTTTTAATTTAGCTTTTGGATTTTGGTTAGGGTTTTAGGCTGGGTTTAGGGTTTTATGGTTAGGATTAGGGTTTAGGTCTAGGGCTTTAGGGTTTTAGGCTTAGGTTTAAGGTTTTGGTCTAGGGTTTGGGTATTCTAGCTGGATTTTCGGGTTAAGTCCAATTGCAAGCATATGGGGTGTCTAGAGATGCCCCTCCCTGAGTGAGGTCAGTGGACAGTTGGAACAGAGACCGATGCTCAGGGTTGACAAAGACACCCAGCCACCCTCTTACATGGAAAAGGGAACAGGGGGAGGAGACCACTGCTTCCCGTGCACTCCAGACAATGTAACGTTTGTCAACCGGGTAGTTGAGGCTACCAGTCCAAGAGAACGGGGGCACGACAGGACACCGGACCTGTTGACCAACAGGATAGACACCTTGGCAGGTGCCCATCGGGCAGTCAGGGATACTAGTCCATAAAAGGAGGTTGGTGTAATCCATCTGGAGCACGACCAAAGGAGGCACCATCGATACCAAACTCACTGAGCATGGATCGAATAGGGCATGGTAGGTTTTGGACCTACCAACCAGAAGGAATTTGGTAAGTTTCGGACTTACTGACCAATGGGAGAATGGTAAGTTTCGGACTTACCGACTAAATAGGGAAAATGGCAAGTTTCAGACTTGCTAGCCAAGAAGGGAAAATGGTAAGTTTAGGACTTACCGACTAGAGGGAGAATGGTAAGTTTCGGACTTACCGACCAAGAAAGGATGTGGCAAGTTTCGGACTTACTGACCAAAGGGAAAATATGGCAAGTTTCAGACTTATCGACCGAGCGAGGATATTGCAAGTTTCGGACTTACCGATCGGAGGGAATATGGTAAGTTTTGGACTTACCGACCGAGAGATGGCAAGTTTCGGACTCACCGACCGGAGGGAATATGGCAAGTTTCGGACTTATCGACCGAAGGGAATATGGCAAATTTTGGATTTACCTACCGAGAGATGGCAAGTTTCGGACTTACCAACCGGAGGAAATATGGCAAGTTTCGGACTTATCAATCGAGAGATGGCAAGTTTCGGACCTATCAACTAGAGGGAATATGGCAAGTTTCAGACTTACCGATCGAGAGATGGAAAGTTTATGACTTACCAACCGAGAGATGGCAATTTTTAGACTTACTGACCGAAGGAAATATGGCATGTTTCGGACTTACTGATCGAGAGATGGCAAGTTTCGGACTTACCGACCGACAGATGGCAAGTTTCGGACTTACCGACCGGAGGGAATATGGCAAGTTTCGGACTTACCGACTGAGAGATGGCAAGTTTTGGACTTACCGACTGGAAGGAATATAGCAAGTTTCAGACTTACCGACCGAGAGATGGCAAGTTTCGGACTTACCACCAGAGGGATGGCATGTTGACGAATGCCAATCGGATAGTTTGGAATATCAGCCCAAAGTTGAGGGCATGACAGGATGTTAGACCTATCAGCAGAAGGGGAAGAACTTACCAAGCGGGATATGCTCTAGTCCTCGCACGAGACCTAGAAGAAGATGAAAGCAAGACTTGTTTGATTAAAACAAGTCCAGTAGAGCAGATGTTGCCGAAATTCGTCGTTTTGGAGCGAATCCGGGACAGGAACACCTAAACCTCGTCCAGGGTCTAGGCAAAAATAAGGCTTGCTCAAGTACAGCAAATCCAACAAAGTAGGATGGATTCCACCATATCTGGTACAAAAGTTTACAAAGACTTCATTTATCCAAGCCTAGGCAAAAAAATGATATTCTCGACTATTATCTGGGTGGTCCCCAGTGCTAAGTCGGCATGCAGATGAAAGTAGCAGTTTGAACCAACTAAGCACATGTTGCGCAATGGCAATTTCTACTCCACATCAACCACAAGCAATCAAACAAGCTGGCCAAAAGTGTTCCAATGAATTTTATTACAACAGTCAATGTAGTAATTACATGCATTCCAACTTTCAATGAACCAGTAGCATGACGCGAATGTCAAGAGTCTGCGTCATCTTTGGATCTCTTCGAGCTTGGAGCTTTGGTAAAGAGTGTACGGCTTGGAGCAGTGCTGCTGATTGGCCAGACTTCTTCAACTTTGGCTTCAGAATCTACTATGCAACCTTTCCCTTCCATGACTGTGAGATCTTTCAATCATATTGAGCCACTAAGCAGGCGAGACAACTCCTTGCTCATAGCATAAGAGCTTGGAGGGTACTCTTGGAACCGGGCTGGCATTTTCCCTTGAACAAGAGAATCTTACTGATAACTGAACTGCCACATCACACGTACTGGGTGATATTCAACTCCACTAGTCAACCCTGGGAAGACGATAAGCTGCATGTTGACTGTGTTGAAGAAAGCCTCAAAGTTATGGGTGGCCAACAGAATGATGTGCCAGATGACTTTGTCTTCTATCAAGCTTTCTAACTACTCGTATTCCTTCCGAACTGAGGTGAGCATGCGTGCATGACCGCTTTGAGAGTAGGATTCGAAGGCCGACCGTAACAGGTGTAAGACTTCAAAACCCAAATGAGCAGCCAACCACGCCTATACAAAAGCCCCATAGCCATAAAAGTGCCGACAGCGTCGCAGTGACTAGTCCAGAGCCCAGTAAGTTTCTGCCAAGATAACCAAGGCCAAGTCTATCCGATGGGTAACCATCACCAAAGCAATCTTGACGATCGTCCGACCATGGCTGAAAATTAACTCTCCTAAGAAGCGAGTAACAAAGCCTTTCAACCATAGCTCATCGCCTAAGGAGGTGCGCATTCTGGCCACCTTGTCAAAGTAAGCCAGTTGTAGCATAGGAGAATACCCGTTTGAACAGATAAGTTGATGACCACAATCGCTGATTGATATGCCGGTTAGTTCACTTAGGATTGAGGAATATCCGTCGCGCCGCATAAACACGGTTGGTCCTAGGAACTTCTGTATACAGCATATTTTGTGGACCTCCTCTAGAGTAGGGGTCAATTCGACTCTCTCGAAGCGGAATACTTGATGGGCTGGCTCCCAGAACCGAGTAGCTGCACACAGGAAGTATCAAGAAGCCTCCACCTTCGCGATATATAGAAACTTTGAGGAAATCACCCAAGTCCACAACTAGTCGTGATCGTTTTCTGTTAACTGCCCAATCCATGCTTGGAGAACATCTGAGCATTGTGTCGGCACAACCATCATAGGGAATCCCATGATTAACAGGTCACTTCGACTTCTCCTGACTCTAGCCACACCAGAAGAGAAGACGATCTCCTGCAGAACATGCTCAAAATACTGGTTCAGAAACACGCTTTAGCTTTGTTCCATTCAATAACATTTTGTAAAGTCTAATATAGACAAATAAAAGGTGCAGCATAAATGGTGCATTGAATCAGAGAGATTAGACTAAAGTTGAATGTTATAGTTGACTAAGAGGGGAGCTATTGAACAGACTGCATCCTACGCATAACCCCGACAAGAGATCCTGATTACCAACCGGCTTTGACCAGGTAAGAAAATAATGGGATATAGCCATCAAACCTTGATGACTAGGATTTTTTGATGACAAAGCCCTCATAAGGCGCTTAAGAAGCCAAATGAGGTAGCTGGAGCGCCCATCGAGTAGATTACAGGGATCCTCAACCCGTAGGGTAGTTGACATGCCCCTGGTCGAGCATTGGCTTAGTGCGTCTAACCATGGGACAGCTGACATGCCCCTGGTTTGACATGGATGACTCTAACCGATCGAAGCAGCTTGCATGCCCCTGGTCGAGTACTGGCTCAGTGTGTCTAACCATAGAACAACTGACATGCCCCTGGTTTGACATAAATGGCCCTAACCAATAACAGCAGCTTACATGCTCCTGGTTTAGGCGATGTCCTCCTAATTCTCTTAGACTGAAAGTTGTTGTCATACCCAGCTAAGAGAACCAAATTATACTCTACAATGCTTTTAAGATGATGTTTGTGGAAAGAAGTTCATGCATGCTGAATGATTTGTGGGATCTTATTAGCGCCCTCAGCATTGGGATGCTTATTGCCATGTATATAAGGGAATGGTGGCTCCAATCCTCACGAGATTCTATCCCAACTCCTAGTTTTTTGGGTGGCACTCTAGAAATGCAATATTGTGTCTTGGACTCCATTCCAAACCCCACTGGACCATACCCCTGCTTTTTTATTTTATTTATTCTTTCTCCCTCATAGGCATGTGGATTCACCCTATCCTTGGCTTAGAGGTAATAGGTACCTAGTCTGTGGTGGGGAGCTGCTGCTGTTTAAAGGGTTGGCTAAGCCCTCTTGGAACATGTTTTCCAGGTATTGACTCCGACTCCTCTCAAAGATAAATTGGAGGGACAGTGTTACCCATCATGCCTCTCTCTTTAGGGCTGACTTCTATCTATAACTTTTGTCTTCTAATTCTTTTATGTCCTTTCACAAATATATATTTTTATTTTATTTCTTATGCTTTCATTCTCAACCCTAACATTTTATCTCCCTCTGGGAGGTGTAGGGTCCTTGAGCGGCTTGAATATTTCACCCAATTCACGATCAAAGGTGGCTCCCTCACTCCCTAGGATACCTGAATAGTATCTACCAGAGAAGGTGCTACACATTCCCAACATCGACGGGCTTATTCCACTTATCATCACCGGGCTAAGACCCATGCATGTGACGATAATGCCAATCAACTATCTATAAATACACATGCTGAATGGGAATTAGTATGTGTTAAGATGCATGGCATGGATGCAAAAAGACATTGATAAAATGAATTTGTGCATGCATGAAGAAAAGTGACAGTGTCGCAGAGTGAGGACACATGGTTTATGATCACTGATAGTACTTTTTCAGGTAGCAAGAATTAACTAGCTCTGACTATTCGATGCGGTCCATGACCTCGAGGATGACGGCTCCTCCAGAGAAGACTTGTTTGACCACAAATGGTCTGCGCCAGTTGGGTCTGAATTACCATATACTAGAGAATAAGGAGTCACTCTAGTTGAAGTCCAGACTGATGTTTTGTAAGCCCATAGAGCGTATGGGAGCCTGTCATGCTAGTCTTTATGTGTATCCGCCATATTTCTAAGAATCTTGGGTAGATTCTTATTGGCGGATTCCACAGCCTCGTTCATCTGAGTACAGTACGAGGAGGACCTATGATGCCTGATATGGAACTCCTACATGAAATCCTCAACTCTTTTGGTTGTGAAATTCGTCCCATTATCAGAGATGATTGAATGCAAGACCCCGTACCGGGTAATGATATTGTTCCTGATGAACTTTTCAATCACAGAGGCAATCACTGTCTTATAAGAAGTTGTATCCACCCATTTTGCAAAGTAATCAATTGCTACTAGGATGTACTGATGTCCATTGGAAGTTGTTGGGTGGATAGCTCCGATGACGTCTATTCCCCATGTTGAGAAATGCCAAGGGGACAACATGCTGTGGAGCTACTGCGGTGGTGCATGAATAAAGTTGCCATGGACTTGACAGTTGTGACATCTTCGCACAAGCTGACAGCAGTTTCTCTCCATGGTTAACCAGAAATAACCTTGTAACTTTATTTTCTTGGCCAATAATACCCCATTCATATGGGGCCCACATGTCCCAGCATGCACATGCAACATTACTATATCGGCCTCCTTTTTATTGAGACAGCGTAGAAGCATTTGATTGTAAGACCTCTTGTACAAGTGACCTGCTCCAAGCACATATTTTGAAGCCAGTCGAACCATGGTCTTTCTATATGTTGCTGATGCATCTGGATGATGATTCCCAGTTTCCATGTAGACTTTGATATCATGATACCATGGGAGCTCTGCTACGGAGTCTATTTCCTCTATGCTCATGCAGTGTGACGATTGGTTTGTGCAAGTTACCGACACCTTCACCGTGTCATCCTCTGGTATGGACAACCAGGATGTGAGAGTGGCTAACACATTTTCATAGGCATTCTTGGCCCTGTTCATAAAGGAAAAACGTATATCCTCAAAATCGACCATTAGCTTTAAAATAAGGTTATGGTATGGAACCAGTTTCAGATCCTTGGTTCTCCAGTTACCATTAACCTGTGAGATGACTAACATGGCGTCGCCATGCACATGTAGTTTCCGCACAACATGTTCTAATGTGGCTCGCAAGCCAAGAATACATGCCTCGTATTCTACCACATTATTGGTGCACACAAAGGTTAACATCCGAGCAAGTGGGACCATTTGGCCTTGCGGGGTCTCCAGTACTACACCGATGCCCATGCCTCTCCTGTTAACTGCACCATAAAAGTAGAGATGCCATCTCTCTTTGTCTCGAGGGTCCACTGGCTCATCCTCATCCATGGCGAACAGTATATCCTCATTGGGGAACTGAGTCTGCAGTGGTTGATACTCTGGCAAGGGTAAATTTGCTAAGTGATCTGCCACGGCTTGCCCCTTCATAGACTTTTGAGTGACAAAAGTGATATCAAACTGAGATAAAAGCACCTGCCACTTGACACATCTACCCACTAGTGCGGGCTTCTGAAACAAGTATTTCATGGGATCATGTCGGCACAACAATAGAACTGGATATGCCATCATGTAATGCCTCAGGCACTGTGTGGCCTAGACGAGGGATAAGCAGACTTTTTTGATTGCAGTGTATTTAACTTCGCAATCATTGAACTTTTTACTCAAATAGTAAATGGCCCTCTCCTTGCGACCTATTTCATCATGTTCACCCAAGACTGCAACCATTGAATGTTGTGTTACTGACAAATAGAGCAACAAAGGATGCCCTGATGTCGGAGGAACTAAGACTGGTGGCCTTACCAAGAGCTTCTTGATTTTATCAAAAGCTTCTTGGCACTCTTCATTCCAGTGGATCTGCGCGTTCTTCATCAAGAGTTTGAAGATCGGCTCGCAAATCGGTGTCAATTGTGCAATGAACTGGTTGATATACTGCAACCGCCCCAGTAACCCTCAGACTTCCTTTTATGTTGTATAAGGAGGCATCTCGATGAAGGCTTTAGCCTTATTTGGATCTATCTCAATTCCTCTTTGGCTAATGATATAACCCAGGAGCTTGCCTGATGACACGCCAAATACACACTTGTTGGGGTTCAGCCGCAGCTTATATCATCGCAAGTGGTTGAAAAGCTTCCTCAAACAAGCAATGTGTTCTTCAGGCTCCTTTGACTTGGCTATCATATCATCCACATAAACCTCGATGTCCTGGTGCATGAAATCGTGGAACAATGCTGTCATTGCCCTTTGATATATGGCCCTGGCATTCTTGAACCGAAATGGCATAACTTTATAACGGAACACTTCCTATGGGGTGATAAAGGACGTTTTCTCCATATCCTCTTCTGCCATTCTGATTTGATTATAACCTGAGAATCCATCCACGACTGACAACATTTTTTGTCCTACAGTATTATCTACCAATACTTCCTTTGGGCTTGCCTTGTTTAGGTCCCTATAATCAATACACATTCGAACCCGACCATCTTTCTTAGGCACTGGAACCACATTTGCTAGCCATTCTGGGTAGAGGATGACTTTCAAAAATTTCACTTCGTGTTGTTTTATTATTTCCTCTTTCAATTTCAATAGCCACTGCAGTCGCCATCTACGCAATTTCTGTTTAACTGCCTTGACGTTAGGTTTAAGCGGTAATGTGTGCACCACTACCTCAATGTCCAGCCCAACCATGTCATCGTAACTCCATGTGAAGATATCTGCATATTCCCGGAGGAGCTCAACATGTTTTTCTCGGGCCTGTGCTATGAGTCTGGCACTTATTCTCACGTCCTTGACATCTTCAGTGGTGCCAATGTTTACAGACTGAGTTTCCTCTTCTACATGCAAGTTCGGGCCATCTGGATCATCGTCATAAGGCTAGAATTCTGGTGCGTCATGACTTTCTTCTTCTATTTCTGCATCATCCTTTTCTCCATATGCAATAAGTTCGATAAGGACTTCTTGCTGGAATGATGGATTCGTGTCTCCAAAGGTACACACTTTCTCAGAATTCTGCCCTTGATGATGCTTCAAAATGGTTTCTGTGACTTTGGTCTTCTTATACGCACCTCTGATGATCTCAGATTCTACCATTTCCGAACTTGCGGATGTACTTGGCTGTTTTGCTTCTTCCACAGCCTTATTATATTGACAGATGTTTTTATTTTTATGATTTTCTTGAATAGTATGTATGACAGGTGGGCAGCTATCCTCTGACTGACTAATGTGAGTGCTGCTGCCTGCATTCACTCCTGAGCCTAACTCAGGATCTTTTTTTTTGGATCCCACTACTCAAGTGGGGCCAAGACTGATAATACCACCTAGACCCACCTCTCGACTGATAGGAGATAAACTCCTTTGGTCTAGCATTTAGTGATCTATTCTCTTCCAGGATCATAATAGCAGACTGACCCTGTGTAATTGCTTGTTCTGCAATGTGTTCTGTCATTAATGCTTTCCCCTTTTTGTGCTTGAGTTCACACTGTGTATCCTCCGCTAGTACCACCAACTGTTCCTGAAACAGGACTTCCAAATCACTGAGCATGCTGTCAACTTGTGCTACTATAGCATCCCCCTCATCTTCATCAGAAGCGAAATCCACATAGTAGGCACTGGTAGATTCTAGCACTTCAGGTAGTGATTTCAGTTGTCCCGACTGTAATCCCCTCAAAGCTGACTGATATACTGATGTTGTTACAGTTGAGGTTGCCCCTGTTGAATCCGAGATTGTAGCTGGACCTGTGGGAAGGCCTTCGGCTGACTCCAGAGGTGGTAATGCCAACATAGCTATCCCTAGTGGCATGGACAATGTCAAATCTGCTCTAGAGTCCACAATTTCCTCTTCAGAGTAGTAATCTTCAACACATATCCACTCTGATCCATTGACTGATTTACCCTATTCAGACTCTACAAGCACAAAACTCTAATTAGGATCCAACAATCCTGCACTAACAAAGTTAGTTAAATCTCGTGGAATAATGAGCTTTCAAAACTTACGATGTCTCGAGCATCCATCCTGCGGTTTCCACTCGTATCCCAGTCCTTCGAACTCTCGTCTTTTCTCTGTTGCAATTGGTTCGACAATTCCTCGACCATTCTGCCCGAGAGGTGCTCCTTTCTCGTACCCCCACCTCTGACACAGATTCTTGACCATCAAAAAAACAATGCCAAAAGTGGCCAAATGGTTGGCGCGCTTGAGAATCAGAATGAAATTCACCAGCTTAAAGTGTTCGACATGATAAAGTACATCAGAAAGCTTAGGGTCAAAATGGACAGTTTAGAGGGATACTGAAGAAACTGCCTCAACCTTCTCCTTTTCAAGGTTTTCCACCATCACAATGACAATGTTGTTGTTCTAGCAGAACTTAATCATTCGGTCAAGAGTCGAGGGGATAACCTGATGCTTGTGGAGCCAAGGGCACCCAAGCAGAAGATTGAAGGATGGCTCGAGGTCAACAACATAGGACTCAACCTCAAAATAGGCAAGACCAATGATTAATGGAATGATCAAAATCCCTAGAGCATCATGGTGTGTGTTATCAAACACCGTCATTCCTTTCACGGCTGGAGTAATGTCTTCGGATTTAAAGCCGACCTGGTTTGCAATTCGCAAAAGGCAGACATTTAAACCAGTGCCATTATCCACCAAAGTAAGAGGAATGCGGAAATTTTGGTATTACACCGTGATGAACAGGGGTTGGTTATGATTGGTCCCTGTTGGGGGGAGCTCTGAGCAAGAGAATGAAATCACCTACGGCGCAGCTATTATCCATACCATGCTTTCCAAGGCTGATGGTTGTATTATTGGGGAAACATGAGTGGCCTGGAAAACTCGAAGAAATACCTCTCAGTGTTCAGCTTATGTATGTATTAGGTCCCAGATGGAAATATCCGCATTGACTTTCTTTAATTGGGCCATGATGTCAGCTACAAGTGGGTCAGTCTTAGCACTAGTGGGGTTAACTCTTGGGATTCTCTCTTCAGGGATCAGATTAGGAATCTGGCTTTTCAGTTGGGAAGATGAAGTTGTGGGTTGGCTGGGCTTGTTTGCCGAAATCGAGGCTTTGTATACCTGTCCTGACCGCATTACCTCAGCACACATTTCTGTGGTATAACTGTAACCATGCCGGCGAGGAGATTCCGCAAAAGAATGCGAAATCGGTTGGCAAAATCACGTCGAAAAACAAAACAAATGCAAAATGCAGGAGTCGCCACCTAGTCTATTATGGAAGACAAGGAAAACCATATACATGAAAAAT